>WHPX01000959.1:0-115663 GCA_011057435.1 Actinia equina | reverse complement strand
AAATCTCTGAGATATAGATAACAACGAATGAGCTCTCTTGGGAATGATGTATCATTTATAGTTCTTATGAAATACACTTAATGTTAATAATTCTAGTATTTCTCTGTTTTTATGTTTTATTTCTTAATGTGTTTCAGTTAGCAGCTGACCATATGCTGAATAAGTAGATTACTATCCTTTCTCCAATGAACTTGTCATTCGCTGGCTGTGGATTTTTAGGTGTTTACCATCTGGGTGTGGCCAAGTGCCTTGTCGACCATGCACCTAACTTCTTGCGCAGCATCAAGGCCTTTGCTGGTGCATCAGCAGGATCTCTTGCTGCCGCAATGCTTGCCACATCAGCACCAATCGACAAGTGCTCTGATTATGTTGTTGAGTTAACAAATGATGCTCGTAAGAACCCTCTTGGCCCATTCAGTCCACAGTTTGATCTTGTTGGTAACTTGCGCAAGGGAATGGAAGAATACCTGCCATCCAACTGTCACAAGCTTGCTTCAGGGAGATTATTCATCTCAGTAACAAGTTTAAAGACAAGAAAGAATTTTATGATATCAGAGTATGAATCAAAAGATGAACTTATGAAGGTACAAAATGCTTGAAACTCTTGTAGAAATATTTGACAGCAGCCATGTGGGGTGCAGATAAATGATGCATTTGGATTTGCATGATGAAAAATTCATTTTCCAAAGGAGAAGCATAATGAACCAATACATTGCTGCCAAAAATCTACCAAATCCACAGAAATTCCTTTGAAATTCCATCCAGCTGATCTAACTTACTAAATTAGAAATGGTAAAACTGATGTGCAGATTAATGATTCAATGCATTTGCATGATTAAAAAATGTCATTTCCAAAGGAGAAAAATGCTGAACCAACACATTGCTGCCAAGAATCTCCCAAAGCCACAGGAATTCCTAAAATTTTTTTTGAGCATTTCCATCCAGCTGATCTGAAATAGTGACGCAGAAATGACATCACTGCAAAACTGAGGTGTCATAAGACCTGCAAAAGTTGATCAGCGAAAAATAAAAACATGCCAGCCTTTGCAATAAAAATATTAAACTCACATTAAATAATGTGTTAATGTTATTGAGTATTAGCAATATCATTTTTCATTTGATGGCCTGGAGAATGAATCCATTATTTTTAAGGAAAAGGGGCAGTGTTGCAAATTTCTCAACTGTCATTGGCTAAAACTTTTTCTCAGATCAGCAGATACCACAGGAAACCCATAAACAATTTTGTTGCTGTTCTTTCTTCAGGTTTTACTTGCTAGTTGCTACATTCCATTCTATGTTGGCCTGGATTTTCCAGAATTCAAAGGAGAGGTAAATAAAACTTTTATATTCTAAACACATAGGTAGAAAATGAAGAATGGGCTTAAATATAACTCAGGATTATTTTCATTGGGCTGCCTGTGGTAGCACAGGCAACCCAGCCAAAACATAGACCAAATTAAAAATTTAAGCAGTTTAGAGTCTAAAATGTCCGTTTTTTCATTTTGACCACAGAAATGGGCTGACGGAGGCCTAACAAATAATCTACCTGTTCTGCCGTTTGGAGAGACAATACTTATCTCGCCCTTCAGTGGCAAAGATATGCACATATCGCCAGAGGATGAGTCACAGGGCGTTACTGACATTACCTTCCACAATATGAATATTTTTGTGAACAGAGAGAATTTACAAAGAGAACTTAGAATTTTTATCCCTCCAAAGAAAGAAGGAATTGAGGAAATTGTGCAGAAAGGATATGAAGATGCTCTAAAATTTCTTCACAAAAAGAATCTCTGTGATCATTCCTTGTTGGTGGTTTGATAATTTAGTTGATATTTAGAGTTAAAATAGCTTCATGTACTACAACTACAGAATGCCTTGCACACTTTTTGATTTATTCACACCATTTGGTATTGTCTTGAAGGATTGTGAAATAAATTTGCAAAGCATTCTGGAAGTTGTAGTTCTAAAATACTGCCAAAATGTAAAAAAACCTTGACAAATTATTAACCATTAATAATTCTAAATTAATTCAATTATTAATGATATTAATACTCTCTAATGAAAGAATATTATTATCGCACAAACAGTCAAGATTCGTACAATCATGTATGAAAAGTTCACTAAATCACATCCAAGGCTTCTGTCAATTTTTTGACCCAGACAGCATTCCCAGGTAGCTGAACTAGTCCTATCGAGCATTTTCATGTGACGTCACAGTGGCCAATATTTGCTACCAAAACGATACATTTTCTATCCTCCAGAAATTAAAATCTATATTTATGCAAATACTGTGCAGAAAGTTTCTATTGTTTCTGACTGCCTTATACTTTGTGTAGGATCTTATCATAATATATAATTATAAATATCTTGCACATACTAATTCACAATCTTGGACCACAAAAGAGCTCTTGGTCTTCTCTCGAGGATCGAAGCCTTTCATTTTCTACTTGTTAGTATCTCTCATTCTAGGTCTTTTCACCCGGCCCCAGGCTGGGATAATTTAGTGTGGGAGGGTATAGATTGTCTGTAATCCAAATTTACAATGAATTTTAATCATCCGCTAGTCAATTACTGACAAATAATTATTATCCAATAGTGTTATCATTACAAGTAAGTACTAAAATATGTGCTTTGATAATTGTATAAATAAAATAAAATTAGCTTTCTTAAAATCCTGTCTCGATATTTTCGATTGCTGTTATGCACAACGTTAAAAATATTTTTTGAAATCATTTTAGGGGGAGGTGCGGGGGGGGGGGGGGGGGGGGGGGGGAGGGAGGTGGAGTGTGGGGGTAGGGGAGGGGAGGCAAACGGAAATGTCAAAAAAGATTAATGGCAAGCTGAAGGTCTTCTTTTTAAGCCTTTCCCACCTCACTACAATAGGCCCTAACCCTAATGAGGTTTTATACCTACCACAATCCTTTTCAAAATATCTTTTCATATCCAAATAATGTTAAAACTCCTTTGATAACTCAAAGAGAATAGCGAAAATAGCGATTCTGGAAGTGGTGTTGGTATGAAAGGTCATCATGCTTGAGGCTTATTGAATGAAAAAAATTCCAAGAATTCAATTCACAACGTACTGTTTCAGAAACCTCACTTTTCTCGTATTAATAAATCCGTATTAATAAATCTTGAACGACAGCAAATTATAATCAGCTCAAAGTTCGCAAAGTATTTCATACTTTTTTATGATGTGCATTCATTCCTATAATCCTTCCAAAGTGGATGAAAAAGACTGGTTCGAGCAGTTGACATTGGAGCGTGGGAATGTCTTAAAGGCCGGTTTAGATGGTACGATTTTCACCTTCAACTATCGTATACAACAGGGCTCGCGTCTGTCGTAGACAAGTTGTAGGCTTGATTTACACGCTAGGACTATATGATAGTTGTAGGCGAAGTAATCGTACCGTCTAAACCGGCCTTTAAGAAGTAGAAAGAATAGACACCATCTTGAAAATATAGAATGGTCCCAGAAGGCTCTACCATCCCAACTCGGCCTAGTTTTTTCCTCGACCTTAGAATAGCCAACTGCGGTTCAAATTGACTGCCTTTAGCAGAAGTGAGTGGGGAGTTGAACAAAAGTTACTTGTCACCGCAAGACCAGTGGACAATGCTTTTAGGTAGGCTGTAGAAATACAAAAAATTGATCCTACTTCGCACACGCCCGAAACGTCCACATATCTCTGGTGTCGTATGGACTCCGGACCTAAGATAATCATTCGATTTTCACTGCCATATTGTTATACTAATTTTACGAAACCGTGGCCCTGTGGCCTCGGGTCAAAGGAAACCCAACATTTTGATAGTCGAAGTAAAATTAAACGAAGTCATCATTCAAAAAGTCGTGTGTTCTAAACTTGTGTTTCTTAATCTTACAGAGATGGTTTGACGGTGGCTTCACGGACAACCTTCCCATTCCTCCCCAAGGAGATACAATCCTCGTGTCCCCATTTAGTGGAAACAGCCATATATCTCCACAAGACGCTTCTAAACCCTTATCAGAGTTCTACTGGCGAAAGATGCACGTTCTAGTCAACAAAGAAAACGCTAAACGTGGTTTGAATGTACTTTACCCGCCAAAAATCAATGGCGTCGATAAGCTGTATTCTGCAGGGTTTGACGATGCTATGAGGTTTTTGAAAACCAAAGGATTTATTGGCTAAAGAATTTTAAAACTACCACAGCATAGAAAGACAAGAACAAAGGGATTGAACAATTGGTTGCAAGTATTCCGGAAAGTCAAATGACAAAAGATATGGCGGCCATCTTGGTGTGCCGGGTTAACAATGGGTGCTGACAAGAACTCTTTTATCAAATAGCACCAACTTGGCGGCGATGAGGTGACAACGATGACATAAGAATAAACGGCATAGTTCAAAACTCTAACCACTTTTATTACCATTTCAAACTATTTCATAAAACGTTCTTAGTCGGAGATCTGCCATGAAATCTAAGACCGAGTAGCAAGCTGCAAAATGTAGAATATTCACAGCCGAACAAAGTGCAGTTTCCTTTTAGATTGGAATATGAAGCATTACCTTTGATTTTCGTCCTTTAGCAAGAAAAACTTAAAAAAAAACAAAAAAAAAAAAAACAGTTTAGTCTCAGATAACCTTTCTCAGATCTCCGACTGACAACGATTTTTGAAATAGATGTATATGTATTTTCTATTTTAAAAAGCGCCATTGTATCAAAAAACATGATAATACATTTTAAATATAAGTTTATTTATTTCGTGTTGAACAAATGTTTGTGCTGTTTATCTGACCCATAAAAAAAAATTAAACACTTTAATAAAATTCCAAGCTCTTGAAAGTCATACGTCAACAATGAAGAAAACAATTTATTTTATTTAACTTAACTTATACCATTTGAACAAAAGCCATTATTTTGATCGTATTATGTATTGTTTCATAAGCCGGGTATAGGAGTGTCTTATCAGTTGCTGGCTCGAATACAAACAAGTTAAAACTTTAGGCGTTCGCAAAAGTTTGAAATGTTTTTAGGTGTTTATAAAAGTGAAAAATTCCAGTGCCAAATGTTTTCAAAATGTGCAAATGTCAGTGAAAACTTTTAGTGCAAATGTGTGTTTATATTTTCAAAAAAGGTTTACGGTAGAAATGAAGCTTATTGTATGAAAATAGCAAAATGATCTAATCTTTTAGCTTAGGTATCCACTTTTGTGTTCATTCTAAATTATACATTTTTCTTACAAGATCTCCTATTAACTTTGGAATTTCTACGTACCGTTGCCATGATACAGGTTGCTTAGTTACAATGGCCGTTCTTAGATACATGTACCATTATCGAAGCCTTTAGTTGCTAAGAAACGGACGATAATAATCGTTGCTAAGATACCATTGAATGTTACAAGGCATTTAAATGGGTGCTTAGTTGCAATCGTTGCTGCTTAAATATACATTTATTTTCGTTGCTAAGATACTGTTGATAATTACTGTTACTAAGATACGGCTGTCGCTTAGATACTGAACAAGTCTGAGTAAGCGGCGATCTGAACGGTGATGGTTCCAGGTACTTCTTCATATTGACGGCGGCGGCGTCCTTTGAGGTTGTGAGTTGACTGGGTTTTGGAGTCGGTGATGTTAATTGGTATCTTGGCTTGGCCCATGAATGTATCAATTGTCCAGTTATAATCCCAAATCTATAAAGAATAAGTAATATATATATATATTTATCGATATATTCGCTGGAACTTTTGATTCATTTTTTGACGAAATTGTCAAAAAAGCCATTTTAGTGAGGGAATTATTCTCGGCAGATTTGAAAAAAGCCATTTCAGTGAGGAAACCAGGAATCTGCATGAAAACCATGCAAGAGTTGCCAACTATTTTTCAAACGCGAAAACTTTTAAAAAGCCATTGTGAAGTGCAGTTAAATTAAACAGGAATAAGAAAGCGTGTATTTAAGTCAGCGAGGTAAAAATATTTTATATTTTAGCGGAGCTCCCGCGCGGGCCGAAGGCCCGCGCGAGCGGAGCACCATACCTAAGAAAAAATGGTAAACTATCGAGTTGATTTTTCATGGCTTGGCTGACGTCACTTCCGTTCGTACGTCCGTCCGTCCGTCCGTCCGTCCGTCCGGCGTCCGTCCGGGCGTGTACACAAGCATTCTGATTGGCTGGTTAAATTTTTTTTGGCGGGAATGTCGACGCGTTGCAACATCCGGGTACACATAAAGGTAAATCCGGCTTTTAAACTTTTGTAAAAAACCTCTTACACACGTATAGAAATACCGAAAGATAACAGCTAAATTTTTTATTCAACCTTATATTTATATTTAATCTATTTACGATGGAACCCCTTTCCGAAATCGATATGTCGAAAGAAAGCTCAGAGGAGAATGAAGCCAAGAAAGAAAGGCCAGAAGTAAAAGAGTTTTTTCGATAAATGAAAAACTCTGGTGGCGTGAAAATGTAAGGCAAAGAGGAAGGACTCACCAAAGAAAAGCGGCAAGCAGAGAGAGAGATAGAGACCCAAATCCAGGCGGGACTTCGATTATAAACAAGGAGAACATGATCGTGAAAGAAAAAGGAATATGAGGCAAAACTTGACGGATGAACAAAGAGAAAATGAAGGTGAAATACAAAGGAATTTGAGTCAAAACTTCACGAATGAACAAAGAGAAAATGAGCGTGAAAGACAAAGGAATTTGAAGCAAAACTACTAGCTAAGGCGACTCTCAAATGCACAGAAAAAAATCGCTCTTAAGGACAAGTTATAGACCAAAGACAATTTAAAAACTTTCATGTATTCAAAGATGGATTAAGAAGTGTTCTCCAAAAAATTCAGGTGTGTTGTTTAGCAAACAATCGTTTATTATTTTTTGACAAGCATTTAATTTTTTCTCGACGAATCGACAAATCAAAGACTTTCCCTCAAAGCTTTTATTATTTCTGTAGATAAGCTTAATTTATTTTAATGTTGGAGTGAATATAACATGAAGAGCATATTACAACAAATATTCGTCCTTTATTTAGCTTTGTAAATCTTTAGCAATTCGGTTAACGTTGTAAAACGTTGTTTTTAACCACGAACTATCGTATGTTTTTCGTTCAAGAAAGATTCGCCTCCTATCGCGGGGTCCCATCTTCAAAACAACGAAGACTTTCATTTAATAATTTTATTTCTACAGATAATTTATTTAAGTATTGAATGAAATATGAATTTACATCAAATATTCGACTGTTATTAAGCTATTCGAGCAAGTCTGATTATAAGAATGAGCTTAAATTTGTGTTGTTGAGAGATGTTGTTGTAGAAAGACCTAGACTTTCACTTTAAAAAGCCGTAAAAAATATTCAAAAACATTTACAAACGCCAATTTACTAACCAAGAAATTCGTCATTTTGCATTGCCTTTTTGCATTGCCTTTATTTTCTATTTTGTCTCAGTTGTTCTTGTCAAGTTTAACTGAATGTAAAACGTCTCGTTCTGTAAAAGACGTAATTATTAAAGTGCGCTTATATATACTTTGCTCAACCTTAACCAGTTTTCAAGTCTGTTTTTTGGTCTTGATTTCAACGTCAATGAAAGACATCCGAGGTAAATTTTACTAAACTTGATATTGTATTGGATTATCTGTAGTTATCTTTCGTTTTTTTTTAAATAAAAGAGATTCAAAGCCTAAAAATGTCGGGTTTTTTGGACAAATTTGTCGAAAAATCTTACAAGAGCAAAACTAGCCCCTGGGGGTGGTGGTGAATTGTGTACAAAATTCCTAAGTGGGAGAGTATATACTCGCGGAAAAAAAAGCAATGTTGTGCATTTCGATTCGATTTCACTGCATGGTTTTTATTATGGGAGAAATGATCTTCAGCTCGAATAAAAAATAATTCAAGATTTTCCCCCCTATCTTATTTTTAACTTTCAGTTTCATTCAAATTGTTTTCCCTTTGACTTCCGTATCGGGAGCTCCGCTTTTAGGCAGTGCCTAAATATATATATTATTATTAAAGTGAAGAAACCAGGAATAAATATTTTTTTCAACAACAGCTTTAAATTTAAAACAGTATAAAAAATTTAAAACCAGGCGTTCGGCAACCATTTAAGTGCGGTAAGATATTTTCCAACGAAAACTTCAAAAAGACATTAAAGTGAAGATACCAGGAATATGTGCAAACCTATTCAAATGCTGCAAAGTATCTTTAGAGAGTTTTGAAAAAGCCACTTAAGAGTAGCGAACAATAAGAAACCATTCAATTGCTGTAAAGAAACCTTCCCTTACTGCACATACCTGGATGGTAATCTGGCTTTTCTGTGGCTGCCTGACATAGAACAGTGCGCCAGAGTTCCACTTCGGTTCCAGCGTGTTTTTGAGTACTGGTGTTTTAACCTTTCGTCCTTCGCATGAGATGGTGGCGTACGGGTCTGGAGCTACCGAAGAAGTGAAGATAGAATATCAACAACAAGATTTAAGGAACGTCGGCTTTTTTTCTTTTGGGGGAGGGGAGGGCTGGGGGACACGCAGCAAACTCCACAAGGAAACATACAGGAGTTCGTGAAATTAAAAACAGATTTGACTCGCCAAAAAATCATACGACTCTTACTAGAGTCAGCCCCCCTTAATAAAAAACATAACTTCCCTTGTATGAACCTCACGACTTAATTGCCCTATTTCACTATGACGTCACATCAAAACAATCTGTTGTTTAAACGCAAAGGATCATGGTCGTCGTCGGGGGTCAAATCAACGCAAATTTACCGGATATTGTTCTAAAACCCTTATCAATCCACGAAGAGAAGTAGAATGGCCAGCAAACGCTCAGAATATTTTTTAGTACATATCAACAGATATTATATCTGAAAACCAGGCCATTTTAGATTAACTGTTTCGCTAGGAGCAAATTTTGTTGAATTCTCTATTGGATTTGGCGATTCTATCCCCCACATAAACAAGCAGTGACGTCATAGTGAAATAGGGCAATTAGTGTTGGTTCATTGTCATTAATAAACCTTTTTAGCTTGACCGTAATGTTTTCCCAATTCAATATAATGGGTACTCCCCTATATTCGCTATACAGGCACGTGCCACCAAACAGGGTATGGTTTTCAGCGCTTCTACTCTAGAATAGGGTATATAAAATCGCTCTCGCTCTGGAACATGGTATATGAAATCACGCTCTCTCCTCTATAAAATAGGGTATCTACTTTCGCACTACCGGAAAAGGGTATGCTTTCAGTGATTTTGCTCTGGAACAGGGTATGCCGAATTTCAGAGATTTTACTCTGGAACAGGGTCAGGGTTCAGTGGGCTCAGCGGCACATCCCTACCCTAAACGGGCAAGAGTATCCCCCCCCCCCCCCCCCCCGGGATTCAGATTACATGCATATCATTCCCTAGAGTATAATGTCTTTGTTCAATGGTCTATTTCCAACAAGATATCTTTTGGACAATCTAACAAAGCAAAGAGACAAAACCTAACGCTAAAATGTTTGCGCATTATCATCAAAATGGCAATTCTTATAAACATTATCTAAAACCTCCACCGTCATACTCAGATAGGATTTGACGTCATAAAAGTGATGTCATTCTCCAGATATGACGTCATACTTACTCAAGCTTACTCCTGTTCTCTGCAGGCCTGATGCACTGACGATGTAGACAGAAACGATACACTGTGATGCACGGCACTGTGGTAAACAACACAAGATCTTGCTCCCAACTGAGTGTTCTTGGTCTAAAAATCTGGAGGAGGAAGATTCGTTGTATTATAAGATGTTTTTATAACCAGCAGCATGAAGTTATACTAACACCCAACACCGTAAATCATCAGTTTGATCATCATCATCAATAAGATCATCATCATCATCAACATCATCAACACGATCATTTTCACCATTCACGTGTTCATGACATCATCATCAAGACGATCATCATCATCAACACGATCATCATCAACACGATCATTATCATCAACACGTTCATCATCATCAACACGTTCATCATCATCAACACGATCATCATCATCAACACGATCATCATCATCAACACGTTCATCATCATCAAAATGATCATCATCATCAACACGTTCATCATCATCAAAATGATCATCATCATCAAATAATCATCATCATATTATTTATTTTTTGCTCAAAAGAAAAAAAAAGATCGACGTAAACCTTCTCACTTTAAAAAACTGCTTCATAGCCCTACCCCTACTACTTTAAAAAGAGCCTTGCCGTCTCTCAACCAACACAATCACAATCACCGTTAACATATTCACCATGATCATCATCATGTATGTAACATCATCATCAACACCTTCATCTTTATCAGTCATCATCATCAACCCATCA
The DNA here is from genome assembly GCA_011057435.1 of Actinia equina. Lineage (NCBI taxonomy): Eukaryota > Metazoa > Cnidaria > Anthozoa > Actiniaria > Actiniidae > Actinia > Actinia equina. The sequence goes on along the minus strand of WHPX01000959.1, from coordinate 105,344 downwards.
TCATCATCAACATCCCCGTCATTATCAATATCTGTCATCATCGTCACCACCACCATCATCTTTACCATCATCACCATCAAGTAACATCATCGCCACCACTGATCATCACCGTCATCATCATATGTCGATCGCAGTACTCACCAACACTGATCATCACCGTCATCATCATATGTCGATCGCAGTACTCACCAACACTGATCATCACCGTCATCATCATATGTCGATCGTAGTACTCACCAACACTGATCATCACCGTCATCATCATATGTCGATCGTAGTACTCACCAACACTGATCATCACCGTCATCATCATATCGATCGCAGTACTCACCAACACTGATCATCACCGTCATCATCATATGTCGATCGCAGTACTCACCAACACTGATCATCACCGTCATCATCATCATCATCATCATATGTCGATCGCAGTACTCACCAACACTGATCATCACCGTCATCATCATATGTCGATCGCAGTACTCACCAACACTGATCATCACCGTCATCATCATCATCATATATCGATCGCAGTACTCACCAACACTGATCATCACCGTCATCATCATCATCATATATCGATCGCAGTACTCACCAACACTGATCATCACCGTCATCATCATCATCATATATCGATCGCAGTACTCACCAACACTGATCATCACTGTCATCATCATCATCATATATCGATCGCAGTACTCACCAACACTGATCATCACCGTCATCATCAGTCATCATTGTCCCCACCACCACCACCATCATGTATAGTTATCATTACCATCACTGATCATCACCATCATATTAATCACCGTGTCCGTTTCCCTTACCTGGCACGTGATCGTTTTTCAGTGTAGATTCTTATCAAAAAGCTCCCAGACACCTCTGGTTCATACGTGGACGGTACCACCACATACCGTCCCTTCCCAAGATGCAGACGACTCATAACCTCACGTGCATTGATGAAGATGGAATCTCCTGCCTTGTCAAACATTGTGTGAAGACGGTACTTGCGGTTTTCTTCCACCTAAAAATGCGAACAATTAGGTTAGCTAAGAATAAAGTCAGGATTAAAGTCAGGATTCATAATAATACTTTACTGTTTGTCTTTAAATTAGAATTTCTAAAACATTTTTATAAATATAATAGTTAGTTTTATCAACCATTATTTTAATATGTTCCGAGCTTTCAGCCTACTCATTTCCCTGAGGATGGCCGAGTAGGCCGAAAGCTCGGAACATATTAAATTAATAGTTGATAAAACTAACTATTATGAATGTAACAGCAACCAACAAGGAACTATTTGATTTTTACAAACGTTTCGATCCTTGACGCGGAGCCTATTTTCCATTTGTTTTGGTGGAGTGAGAAAAACATACTTTGCCGATGTTGGACGTTATACTTGTCGCGCCTGCGTGGCGCAACGCTGTCATGACTTTGATAGCCGCTCTCGTCAAACAACGTTTCGTTTGGAGCCAAGGTGTGTTGCATTTGCTCATGCGCACCATATGTACCCATTTAAAAACCGGTTTTAAAACTGTTTTCGATTGTCCACGATTGTGGACGCCGGTGTTACAAAGAAAACGATCTAAATCGGCAGAGTCTCCTTCCTCCCCGCCTGAAAGAAGGGAGAGAAAGAGGAGAGACTCTGCTAGCAGGGAATTCTTCAGTGTGCCAAACAAAAAGATCAAGTTTGATCAGGTAAGCTCGTGTTAGCTGGCAGAGGTTGAAATAACGATGATGATAATGTTAATAATGATAATGATACATGAGATGATGGTGATGTTGACACATGATGATGATGATGACCTTTTATTATATATTATGAAATAACTGTTATAAATCTCGTGTTCTTATTGGTTGGGAGCGCGTGCTTTATAAGAGCATACAGCACGCGCGCCCACTTTCAGTTTCATCATTTCTATCTCAAATAACGGTTTTTGTAATTTGTATTTTATAAAGCACACCTTGTGTGCTGTGTGACGTCAAAAAGCATTGGGAGAACACTCGAGGAGTGTCGGGAAGCACTCCGCTAGGCGTTATGCTTCTTTTAACATTTCTCTCGTGTCCTGCCAACCCCCGCGTGCTTTATGACTGCACACAGCTCGCACGCGCGTTTTCTATTTCTTAATGATGATGATGGTAATGATGATGATGATGATGGTATTGATGATGATGATGGTAATGATGATGATGATGGTGGTGGTGATGATGATGATGATGGTAATGGTAATGATGATGTAATGATGGTGGTGATGAAATAATAATAACAATAATACTTTATTGATATCAAATGGCAAAGAGATAAAAGTTTTAAAATCTTGATATTTACAATATTTAAGATTATAATAAAGGTATTAAACTTCTACAATTCTTCAATACGTATGCTTATATTCAGTATAAACACAATTTTCTTTATTCCGATTAACTAGTATTTTTTCTAAGATCAGCTAAATGGCTATACATCAGTGACAATGATGGTGATAGTAATGATGATAATTATGATTATATAAATGAGTATTTTCACTTTAATTCTCTTGAGTATTATTTTTTATTTCGACTCACCTTCATAACAAAGAATCCAATAGTCAGGTTAGTGACACCTTTACTCTTGTCCTTACGCCTGTCTTCTTGCATCAAAGCTATCATCGCTTGGCCTGAGTCACCGTCCTTCACATCAAAGGCGTACTAAAAAACAAACATTTCACACTGTTGGTGAGGTCTGTTGAGGTTTCTCTATGTCAGTCTTCGTCGACGTAACTGTGTACATTTTGAATCGTTACACATAACTTCTGGAAATTTAGGACCATTTGGGTTTTCAAACTTACAATGCGGACTAACTAAACGGGAATTTAAGATAAAAAACTTTAGCCAATCAGGAGAGAGCAAAATCAATATCATTTTGACCTCAGCCAATCACAATCTCTCATTCCCAAATTTGTTGATAACATCTAAGTTTTTCCCCCTCAAAGTATGTATGCGTCATTCCTTGCTCCAGATTCGTTCCCATTTACACTTTTTTCTGTGAGTTGATATATTTTCTGTACCTGCGGATTCTTGAGGAAGGAAGCCCTGTTCTGGACACACCCTCCTGCATTCTGTCCAGGCGTCCACTGATAATTGTGCTTATATACATGCCATTGCTTGAAGATGACATTAATTATCGACGGGTTGACCACGTGACAAAGCGTTGCATTGGTGAAATGCGAGCAGAAGTCTTCAAATGACATCCTGTTACGATTCAAATGAAACTTGACTTAAATAGATACAATTTTAAAGAGTCACGCAATGCAACGTTGGTGACAACAGATCGAGACGTCATACGTGGTAGTCATAGCTACAACTGATAAAGAGGCACGCAATGCAACGTTGGTGACAACAGATCGAGACGTCATACGTTGTAGTCATAGTTACAACTGATAAAGAGGCACGCAATGCAACGTTGGTGACAACAGATCGAGACGTCATACGTGGTAGTCATAGCTACAACTGATAAAGAGGCACGCAATGCAACGTTGGTGACAACAGATCGAGACGTCATACGTTGTAGTCATAGCTATAACTGATATTAGAGTATAGCAACGGTAACGTTAGCCGGGAACTGACGTAATGACATCCGTTGAACCATGCCCTCATAAAACTCTAGATAAATGCATAGCCAATGAAAATCCTTGGACAAGGTTATGTTAGGGTCACGGGTCGGCACGTCTGTAAAATGTTCCAAACATGGACCCGGCGAGGGTAGTGCAAGATGTAGTATGCCATCCTTCCTGGCCTTTTTCATGGCTCCCCTTTCATGATGCATATTGTTTCAGACACCCCCCACCCCCCCCTCTAACCCCTCAGCTGGATGCAAGCCTACATTCACACACACACCCCACCCCCCAGCTAGCTACAAGCCTACATCCACACACATTTTTCGGCCTTCCTCCCCCTCCCCTTTGAATAATGACTGGTTCCTTATACGAGAATAGAACGTTTGCATGATGGCGTCATTGACTTCTATTACCAGACTCCCTCGCACACTTTCTTTTGTTCAGTTAATTAGCACCAATTGTTTTACTATTCTCTGAGGGAATACTAATTAAAAAAATAAAGGAAATTTGCCAAGCATTATGGTAATGGGAGTCAAATGATGCATCATGCAAAACGTAGTATTGACTCTTAAGAATCTCAGAGGTGGCTGCATATTAGTGATCATGCCATGGTATTCTGTATTCATGTACATAGCAAAGTACTCACCAGAATTCACCATCATTTTCAAAGTTTATTCCCATTTTTTGTCTGTCACTATCCTTCAACTTTTTCCACTCCTCAGATCTATAATCACAATATTTGATCATCAGTTATATCATCAATAAACAAGTTACGTGTAATTATAATAAGTCCTATTTTCATTTCCTCGCTAAAAATTGATTAATAACGGTCCCAGTGATAAGCCTTGAAGAAAGCCAACGTTGATACTGATGATTTTTGATTCTGTGGACCCAAAATCCCGGTTCCAGTGATCATGAAACACTGGAGCAATCCCATGCTAGTGATTCTATTCCCCATTTCCTAAACCAAGTCATCAAATCTGATTTTCCATTTTATTTTAGAGACTGAAAATAGTGTGCCTCTTTTTTTCCCAATATTAGTTTTTTTCAGTGCAACAGCAATTACCCATCACTCCAGGCACCATTCCACTCCTTCTGTCCCCAAGGATTTCTCAGCCGGATCATGTGAAAATGCTGCTGGTTAAACAAACTCAACAGTCCCTCTCCAATGGTTATCTACAAAAAATAAAAACCCCACTTTCAATAAAGCTCATAGGATCCCTGTGTTGTGATTCATGAAAACCACAGGGAGCCCAACCTTCCTAACAGCTGTTACTCCATAAGCATGACCTTTGACCAAGCCTGTCTCTAGCTTTTGCTCCATCTCATTGCGGTTGGTAACCTGAAAATGGAATTAGTAATGCATTACAAATTGAAGCTCCTCCCTCCTAATTTACCGATGCCCCACCCTTTATATAGCTACCCCCCCCCCCCATTTTGACCATCATTATCTATTACTATTGTGGGTCAACCACACTTTTATCCAGTGTCCTCTGTCCTGGGTGGTTAAATTGCTTTATCAAGCTTAGTGAATGTTAGGGAAACAGTCACTCCATCTCATCCTTTGTTGTCCCCTTCGGTGCAAAAATTTCTGTCAAATCCACAGGTTGTTCAAATAAATAGGAAAAATGTAAACTTTTTTTCAAACCTTGGGAAGGGTGGGTGTGCCCTCCCTCACTATGCCCCTGGTGAAAGTTATACAGATTAAACTGGATTAAGTATGTGAGGTCAAAGAGGACTCAACCTCACTGTCACCATCCCATGATAAGGTAACTAACACCACAGGTAACCTGACACCACAGGTGGCCCAACACCACAAGTAGCCCAACACCACAGGTAAACCAAAACAAAATTCACCTTAATAGATGCACTCATCAGGGACTGGTCTTTCATTCCTTTCTGCATGGTCTTGAAGAGTTGTTCTCTCTTCTCTGGGTCATTTGCATAACCTCCTTCTTTAAGGTTGACAGACTCCCCCACCCCACCGGTGAAGTCGACAAGAGCATCACCTGTGTTGCCGGCCTCTAGTGCCTCGTATGTTCCTGCCATTCTGGAATAATGATGACAGACTCAGAGTAAGATAGCATGGTGTATGGGGAGGGAGAGGTACAGGTGGGAATGTTATTACACAGGTGATGACATTGTCATCAGTTACTTAAACCTTGGTGGTTACACTCTCATTCCCAAAATTCCTTGTTTTTCACACAGAATTTGGTGATGGTGATAATGGAAGAGGTTGAGGTGATGATAATATGATAATGATGGTAATGATGATGAAAATCAATTATTGCCAAATATCGTGGTTTGGATAAATGGTGTTGCAAATGATAAGACTGGCATGAAAATGCTGATGAGTGAGTCTCCCCCGCCCACCCCCCCCCCCCCCTTGGTGAGATGATAACAATCTTGTTATCCAGTAATATTGATGGATCACCAAATGATTCAGCTGATATGATGTTGATATATGTAGTAGTATTTGTATCAATACTGCCATGATAGTGGCAATAATGGTGGATGTTATGATGATGGTGGTGATGATTATGGTAATGATGGTTATGATAATAATAATAATGATTGCAGAGTAATGAATATATATTTTTTCTCTATGGCATCAATATGTATTACCTAGATAACAGTCCTTCAATACTTACTTTGCATACGCCTTTTCAACCAAAGCACTCCAGAATTCATTCTTCTCCGTCGAGTGAATGTAAACAAGGTCTCCATTGATGGTCGGCAACATGTCATCCACTACAACTTCTGTCCATTTCCCTTGTCTGTAGAACCTAAAGCGAAAAATTCCTTTATAGTTGTCAGGATGTTGTGGGTCCCATTCCTGGTGCTTCTTGTCTGGAATCACCTTAAAGAATATATATAATATTAGTAATATGAATAGCTTCACATATAGGGTCCAGAAAAACAGGCAATCATACAAGTTCCTCAGAAATAAACCATTTGAAATAACCAGTGCAAATCAACAAAACCTATCAAAACCAAATAAACTTTTTGAGAATGAGTCAATGCTGAGGAATGAAGGAAAACCCATTTGGTCGTACAAGGCTTATTGGTTTTTCCAAAACGATGTAGAAAAAAAGATAACTTTTTACACTTTAAACTTCATTTATTTCTTTCAAAACTTAATATAATAAAATGGAAAGTGACATGGACTTCACATGAATTCCAGGAGTCAAATCCAAATCCAGGCGGGAGCAGGATGGGGGGGGGGGGGGGGGGGGGGGGGTAACAAAGAGGGGCTGAAGCCCCTTTCAGCAGAAAAAAAAAAGCCAAAACTGAAGAATTAGATGCTTTTCATTGTTTTCCATTGTGTTGACAGGAGAAACTCAATGAGCGCCCCCTAAACTCAATTAGCGCCCCCTAAACTCAATTAGTGCCCCCTAAACTCAATTAGCACCCCCCTTAACTCCATTAGCGCCCCACTACAATTTTGACTGGGTCTGCCCTTGGGAGTGGGGCCAAGATTAATGAGCCTAACCCCACCTCTCTCCCTAGAAAAAGTATAGAGGGGAAGGATGATTGACAGTAGAAGTGAAGGTAGTAGGGAGAAGAACAAGATGAAATATTAGTATCATACATTTATACCTTATCAAGCAGTGATGGTCGCAGAGCCAGTGATGAGCAGGCTGCCACAAACCAACAGTTGCCTAGTTTTCCCTGCGTCACATCATGACTGTCTGCACCACCGACAAAAAGATTTGGTTCAAGAGGAGCACAAATATCCTGTACAACATGCACAAAATGATTTATAACATATTTCAATTACCATTTGAATGCAAAAGGAAAGATTAAATGCAAGGCAATATAAATGAACTGCAAATCAGAACTCCATCAATTACACTGCATCATGCAAACGTATGAACACAGTGTGTTCATACTTCTATGCACAGGTTCGTAAGTGGCTGCTTTTACCAAACAAGACATGGAAACACCTGTTTGACAGGAAAAAGCCGGTTCATGGAAAAAATATACGAATACATTAAATGGGGTCATACTTTTGTGCATTGCACTGTATTATTCTAATAAAATTTGTTAAACATTTTACTAAAAATAAAAAAAATCCTTAGATTATATTATAGGGTTTTGAAATTATCATACCACATTTGAAAAAAGGGCAATTTATAAAATTTTTAATAAATAATTAATAAAGTTCATTTTTATGAGCAAAAGAACAATTAATAGTAATTATTATTAGTCAGCTGAGTCATACCATACAAACCAAATTCAAATTGCTCTCACAACAGAAGCACTTTACAATTTGCAACGATAATCTCAAAGTCCTTAGAAAGCATATTTGATCATTTAAGCGTTAAGTAATTGTCTCTTGGAGATATAACCTGAATATTAAAATCCTTGCGTAAAAACGGGAAAACTCGAAGAAGTATTTTAAATGTTAAAATAAGTAATAAATAAGAGAAAAAGAAAAATATAAAGATTAGCTTTTTAGCAGTTTAAGAAAAATCTACGCCAATTGTAAGTTTAAATTTTAACTTGTTAAAATGTATTGTTTTCGAAAATTATATATTTTTTGCATATTAAAAAGCTTACAAAAACACCTCAAAACTAACTTTTCGAGGGATCAATGAAACCTCGTTCGTGTCTCTCGTAATATCTTAACTTTAGAAATTATTTAACTGACCGCTTTTTAAAAGCAACCATACAATCCATAGGTCCCATCGAAAGAAAGAAAATTAATATTTTGAATTAGCGTATTAACATTCTAACTCAAATATAACGTGTAAAATATTAGAGTGCAACACGAAGTTGTTTATTTCAAAGCGTGCGATATTAAATTGTGACTTAAACTGAAGCGATATTTACAAATAAACTTTTTTATGTTTTAAAGCCGTTTTGAATAGGCTTAAAAAGCGAGTTTTTTTGTGCGATGTTTTGTGCCCTAGTAGGTAGCCTACCTTAGGTCTCTTCCAGACGACCCGCTCAGCCACATTTGAACGACTAAAGAACAGTGACTGGGCTTCTGGAGGAAACTCTTTGTCAATAAACAAGCTTTGTTCTCTTTCACATTGGGACTTGAGATTGGAATACTTCTGATCCCGATAATAGTGAAGACGAACCATGGTTAGAGAGTCAAAGACTCAAGAACAGCAACAATATTTGGAATGCCTTGCAGAACTTATGGGCGCATTCACGCGGATCATAGGAGCACACCTTCTTGAAGACTCCAGCCGGAAGTAATTTAGCATTCAATTTTTTTACTTCCGGTAGTAGAATAAAATCGATAAAAAACTTCTAAAAAAATGTGCCTTTTCCCTCGTTGAAATTCAAATCAAATTTTTAATTGTAATATTAAAAGGAAAATTAATTATTTGATATTAACACATTGTGCTTCAAACCGAAAAGGAAGTAGGATTCAAAAGTATTTATCTGGATATTGCTTACTACATTATCCTAGACAGGAATATCCTTAATCAATACTCTCAAGAAAGATCAATGCATTGTTGTAAGCGAGGATTATCATTAAGGTTTTATAAAAATCTACAAAAATTTCATTAATTTAAATTATTCAAATATTGAAATATTAGGATGCGCCTGCGAATAATTAGCATAATCCAGCGGATCTTGGCAACAACGAGAAAACATTCAAGGAAAGAAGAGCGAGAATTTAGACGAAATCCTCGAACTTTTTCTCCAAAAATACGCTATGCCAGGTACTTAACCTCATGTACGACCTTACAGTAGTATTAATCAATGTTTCTAGATTGTATTTCATGTATTGTTATGGTTGTTTGCTGTAGATAAAGTGCATTTGTCGAGCATACATGAAGCGGCTCGTTATGGCGATGTCCTTGAACTCCAAGCCATGGTTCAAAGAGGCGCTGGTATTAACGCTTTAGACACGAAATTTAAATTTACTCCACTTCACTGGACAGCTTTACATGGTAGACTTGAGGTATCTAACTACTTTTCTCCCTTTCCGAGTCTTCTTAACCCACAAGTGTGACAACAGCTTCACTCACTTATCTCTTTTGCTATGGTTAATCTGTCATTCAATGTTTTGTTTTCAAAGTATATATGCTTTTGACCCCGCAATTTTATAATTCTAATTATTAAATATTTTATTGGATTTGAGTTTTAAGATTTCATTTTTTTTAAACCAGCAAAAAAAGATATCTGGGTGAAAAAGAATGCTGTCCTTGAGACAATATACGTCCATGGATATGGCATACTTCAGTTGTTTTGATCTATTATTATATGTATACTATCAAGGAATTCACCTACATTAAAAAAAATAACGGCCGGTCATCAGACATTCTCAGGCCAGAATTGGTTAAAACTTGTCTGGTCAAATCTTTGCCTTGCTTGTCCATTTTGACAATATATACGGTAACATTGAGCCAGAATTGAATGGCTGAGGCAAAACTAATACATGTATACAGTCAATTAAAAAAACGTTGTTGTTGACCGACTCAAGCCTACGTGATTGGACTGAAAGGGAATATGGGTAAAAATCACTGAAATGGTATTCGTTCTGAATTAATTGTCCCGCTAGCTAGTAGTAAAGATAATAATGGTGAGAAACAGTCCATCAAATGCATGTCTTTGGGTTTAGGGAAAGAAAAACAAAGTAGTTTTGATTCAGTTCACAATTTTGAAAATATAAAGTCATCCTTCAACACTTCCCCCTCGCCTACGAAGGTTTGTGCTGTAAACCAGGCATACTGTAACTAGTTGAATAAAATTACTGCAGTCAACTCGGCTTCAATAATCGCTGCCCAGATTTCCTTTCGGTTTCCTTTCGCATAGGCTTGACATAGTTAATGACAAGGTTTTTTTTAATTGACTGTATAATTTGTTCTTAAAGGCATGATTTTTATTAATTTTAATTTTTTTATTCATGACAAATATCACAACAAATTTTGCTATTCCCCCCATGTCATAATTAAACTCAAGCTTTTTTGCACAAATATTAATGCGTGCCAGCTGTGATTACAGTTTAAATATGGAATATAAAGACATAGTATCATTTGTTTATCTAGTGTTTACATTGGTTGCTATGGCATGGAGCAGATCATTCTGACAGAACCCCCCAGGGGTGGACTCCATCTCATCTGGCGGCAATAAGAGGACAAGATGCTTGTATACAGGTGAATATTAAATAACTGCTGGTAACCATGTTATGATGAAGCTACTGCTACTGATGATGATGATGCCAGTGTTGAAAATGACGTAGGTCATGATGATAATTGTTACGATGACAATGATGCTAATGTTGATGATAGTGATGATGTGAGTTATTGTTGTATGATAGTGATGGTAATACTGATGATGTTGATAATGATGATGATCAAATGGTGCTGCTAATTAATAATGGGGATGATGATGATGATGATTTGATGATGTTAATGATTCATGATGATCAGATGTCGTTGCTGCTCCTGATGATAGTAACTACACGATGTTTGTGATATTGTTAGTGATTATAATATTGATGAAGGCAATGATGCTTTTGTTAGTGGTGGTGATGATGTCAATGAACATCGACGGGTTATGATGATGAAGATCAACGATGATGGTGATGTTGATGATGATAATAATGATGATGCTAATGTTGATAATTTAGGATGTTGATGATAATAAAGAAGATTTATTATAGTGATGATGCTAATGATAATGGTATGGTATATGACAATGGTGTTCATGAGGATGATGATAACATTGATGATTATTGGTGATGACCATATATAAAACTATGACGATATCTTCTTTTCCTATTTCCATGGTTACAGTCATTAGCAGCCAATGGAGCTGATTTGAATGCAAAAGACAACAGAGGTTGCACCCCTGCTCATCTTGCCGCATCCCATGGAAACTCTTACACCTTGCAGTCCATACTGCGACATGGAGTGGTAAGCTCAGTATCAATATATATATTTATATATATATATTTATAATAACTTTATTGGCAAACAAATAATAAATGGAAAAAAGGTTGCAAAAAGGGTGCTGTCAGGGAAGAACTGAATCGTCATATACTGCAGCCCCCATTTACTAATAACAATGAAATCTCTGGTAGAAAAGGGAAAAAATTGCAAAAAATTATAAAAAAGATTAAGATACAATAAAATATTATATATATTATAAAATCGTTAAAAATTATTGGAATTAAAAATATGGAAATAATGTAATGATACGAAGAAAGAAAATGAGTAGGATAAAAATTAACTAGTTTTCCTTGAAAAAAATAATCTCTAAGACCTTTCTTGAATTTAATGAGAGAATTACAATCATGAATTAAATGTTCTGGCAGATCATTCCATATACTAATATACCTAATCCAAAAGGAGTATTCATGATGTTAGTTCAAGCAAATGGTTATAAAGATAAATATATTAAAATTGAAATACCCTGGAGGAATAACGTCAAAGGACAAGAGAGGGTGAACAAACAAGTCTTTTCTCTAATATTATATATGGTAACACACTTTAGTGTTACTTGATATAATCAAGGTCTCATTTAAGAGTTTCCATCCATGATGTTAAATCTCCTTGTTCATCGATCTGCACAGGATGTAAATGCTACAGACAATATGGGATGGACAGCTGTTCACTGTGCGGCCTTCCATGGAAGACTGGGATGTCTGCAGGTAAACTGCTATCATATTGTGCTTGCCTTAAAACAAAAACCAGAAAGACAGGACGTTAATTTCATCTTCGAGTTAGCTGGGCCCAAGCTGTAGTGATATATATATAGCTCATTCTCAATAGCAAGGAATCAAATAATTTGCCATCATGACAAATAGGGGTTTGAAAGATGTCAATCAAAGCATTTCCATAACATTATTCAGAAAACAGGTTTTTTAGGGCACATGCCTATTGAATCTCATGGAAACACCTTGACCACTTTTAATTATCTCTCATGCGTAACCTTCGAGGGCGTATCCAGCCAAAATTTCAGGGGTGGGGGGGGGGGGGGGGAGGGCTAATTGAGTTAAGGGGGGCTAATTGAGTTTCTTCTGTCAACACAATGGAAAACGATAAAAAAAAGCATCTAATTCTTCAATTTTTAGTTTTTTTCTGCTGAAGGGGGGCTGAAGCTCCCCTTTGCCCCCTGGATCCACCCTTGACCTTTGATACATTATATGCTATTTAGAAAGTTCAACTATAATTATCATGATACCTAAGAATCAAGATGTTTCTCATTGTCCCCATAGCTACTGGCCAGATGGGGTGCAAGTTTAGATGAAGTGGACAATGCTGGCAGTATCCCAGGTACTGTAATGAAGTCAACATCGAACAATATTGATACTATGAATACCCAAGGACATGTGCATTTGTCTATTCAAAAGTGGGGCAGAGGAGTTTCAGAATGGACAAAATTGGTCACTTTAAATTTTCACTACTTATTACTTTAATGCAAAGGTGGAGTGGAGTGGGTGCTGGCTTTTTTCAGTCATTGGTTGAAGTTGTTAACTAAGTCTGTTATATCTTCCATGTACGTGTTCCATATATTAGCTCACCTTGCTGCCAGCGAGGGTCACCTTCCATGCTTGAAGTTCTTGGTATGTTCTGGCACAAGTATTGACCACACCTTAAATGCCAGGAATGACCAGGTAATGGAAAAAAGGATATATTATATAGACATCAATATTAATCGCTCTCTCATTTAGTTGTAATGCATTAATAGAGTCTGCTTTTGACTATAAGCCTTTTCATAGTTTAAGAATCAATTCCACTGCGCATGCGATTTTATCCCGAATTTTTCACCTTCTTTTGTCTAAACCTTCTTTTGTTCTTAATTAAACAAAAGAAGGTGAGGAATTCGGGATAAAATCACATGCGCAGTGGAATCGATTCCTAAACTATGAAAAGGCTTATTACAACATTGTATGGAGTAACCTAAACAAATGAGCCGGCTAATAAAATTAAAGAATTAGCAAAACCATGCTGTTAAATGTCTCATAAGATACCAAGGTTGCGACACATGGCACTTCAACTAAACTGGCTCACTCTGGCGCAACCAAGAGATAATCATCTTTATTTAATGGGGCCACAGTTAGACAAGATTAGATAAGAGAACCAATTAAAATGAAGCATGAAAACTATGCTTTCCAACTTTGGGTAGTGGAGCCAATCAGAAACCTAGACCTGATGAGAATTCTAATTTGCCCCTGATGTTACACCTAAACAATGTAGACAGCCATCTTCATTTACTTGTTGAAATATAGAAAAGAATGTGTTGAACCCACTAAGTGCATGGTTCTCTTATCAAACTGGTCAAAGTGGCCCTACCAGGTACACTATCCACTGTGCCGTGACACAGTATAGGCCCTCAGCTTATTAAAATAATTATTAAAATAAATGGTTTCTCAAAATAAGTTGAGGGCCTATACCATGTAGGCCCTTAATATAGAGTCGATCGAGCTTAAATATACCGGAAAAAAATAATGAGGTGTTCGTAAGGAGATGTTCCACTCAGTCCACTCATATTAGACCTCATCACCAGCACTATCTACTTACAGCAGGGTATCCACACTCAGATATATGATAGGTGAAAGTAACACATTCTGGGGTTTGAGATCAAAGTGAACAATATTCTTTGAATGAAGATACTTCAGGGCGATAAGGATCTACAAATAAATAAATAATAGGTCATTAAATACTTGATTAATAAATTATTATGGTTTCATTTACAGGGAGAAACACCCAAAAATCTTTGCCAACAATTTTATAAAAATGAATGCATGGAATACCTGAAAGCTGTTGGTGAGTTAAAATGGACCTGTTGACTGAATTTAGTGTTTTCCCATTTCAGACCACATGTCAATCCCTAGAGACCCTAGAGATTGATTGAAGCATTTCTTTCGTTGTGCAGGAAAAGATTGACACATGAATAGGGATAAAACTAAAACAAAGAATATCTTATAGCCCATTCACACCAAGGCTTTATAAACATGTTTTAAAGTGGTTTAACTTAAAGCTATCTAGTACGATATTTAGTAAAATATAGTGCGTAAATTATCCTTTGTCTTGCTCTGATAATATTTTCTTGCTCTGATAATATTTTCTTGCTCTGATAATATTTTCTTGCTCTGATAATATTTTCAAGGGCCGAGTCATCAAAGTGTTTTTTAGCTACTGTCATGCATTCACCCTCTTGAAATAAAGCCTACTATTATCATTATTATCATAGTCATTTTATTGCAGGTTTCTAGTTTCCCTTTTTTTTCTAATGAAAACATAGTTTAACTAAACATGTTTAGGTGTGAATGGGGTATTATTCTCAAGAGATTTAAGGCACATGGTGTATTAAATGGGAGAATATCATGAATTACTGTAGGTTTGTTATTGGTATAGATCTACATAATATAATAATGCTGTTGTCTACTCTAAACATGGGGTGTGGGCGTGGTTTATCATGTGACCAAGGGCATTGAGATTAGACAGGACGATAAGTCTGTGTGCACTACGATTGGTTTAAGAGATATCAAAAGTCAATTAGCAAGTAATTAATGATCTTATCATTATTTGTTTTGTTTTGTTATAGAATATGATCTGCTTCACCCTGAAGATGAAGAAAGTAAGATCTCTTTTGAATCATTAAATTAGAATAAAATAAATTATTCTTGTTTTATGAGGTTTGCGCTTAATAGCCAGTGGTTAAAAAACTGTGGCCCTTGATCCATGATCAATTTAAAACTTGAAAAGTTGGGTTCTGCAGAGGGAAACAAACTGGAACCCAAAGAAATACATGCAAAGCACAGATAGAACCAACAAGCAAGGTCCCTCCTCAACACTTATGACCACAGCAGTTGAGAGTGGCAGGGCTGCATTTCAGCTCACAAGATACATGCTTCCCATCATTCTAAATTCACCCACATTTATCCCCACATGCCAGAGCACCCTAAAAATGTGGTGTGCTAGGGTGTAGGGTGTAAGGGTTTTTATGTTTTGAAAACACAGCAGACTGGTATGCATAGGACAGAAATATAGTTAAGGGGGTAGCCACAACCTCCAATCTAATACCCTCTTTGCAGTTTTCAGATTTTTCACTTTGTAATTCATGTACCTATCTTTTTTCCTGTAGACTTGGCCTTCCCTGCCCATGTAGCAGCCTACAATGGTGATCTGCCTCAGTTAAAGATGTTAATAGAGACTGGTGTTGTGTCAATCAATGAAAGAGACAGTAAAGGATCTACCCCTGCTCATAAAGGTACACAGATATACTCTGTTATCATGAAATATTATGTTTTATTATATAACATAGATGCTATGCTTGCTCTGATTGGCAGAGAGCGGTGCTTTATTACTTAACGGAGCATGGTGCTGATGCCTTTGCATAACAAACTTTGCAAAGTACTGTAAAAAACATGAAACCACTATTTAATTTAGTGTTTCTTTGTTCGTGGGAGTCATGATTTTACTACTTTTTTTTGTTTCATGCAGGACTTTTATTTTTATATTCCTGCTCCGAGCTTTCGGGTTACAAACCCATCGTCAGGGTAAAACTGATTGAAATTACATTCAAAATTGTGTGACAACAACAATCACATCCGCACGTTACAATCGTGCACATGTAAAGTACTTAAAACTAAGATATTCTATAGTAAACAAAACAAATAAATAGATAAATAATTAAATAAATAATCAAATAGATAAATAAACAAACAAAATTATATTAGACGATACTAGCGTTTGATCTTATTAATAACAGTCCTATTTAATTAATGGAATAGACCATTTACGTTGTTGTCATTTTACTACAACCAGAAACCTGAACCTGTCCACGTTTTTTTCCTTATTTTAATTTTTTTTTACCTTATGCCTATTAACTGAATGAAAGAAAGGGTGCAAGGGATTGTGGTAGATGTAGTATTTGACACCTGTACCTTCATTCCTTACTACATGCTGCATGACAGTAGTATTTTTCTCGTTGCTCCTTCACAGCTGCAGGTAATGGACATGTTCAAGTGTTGCAGTGGCTGGTAGAAAATGGTGCAAACAGTAAGTGGGAAATCTCTGTTATTCTATTACATTTCCTATATATTTTTGTTCAATAAATGGTCCAAAATAAGCACTTAATTTAGGTGGTTCTACCAGTAAATACCTTCTCCCGCTCAGAGGCCCGTAGAATTGCTTGATACAGGTTGTCAGTGTTGACTATTTTTAAGCTCGTTTAGCATACGTGCAAACAGACAGTATATTCATTTTGAGATTTGGCTTTTAGTTTGGGAGATATGTGAGAATAAAAATCCAGAATATCATTCCCAGAGGGTAGGGGTGGGGCTATCCAGTAACCATCACCTCTCAGGAACTCAGGTCCCGTAAGATGACAATTGTTATGACCTTGTCCCTTAATGATTTTTCTTTAAAAGTTCATCTTGTTATACCAATCACCTTATCATTTGGCATATCAATCTCTTAAAACAGCCGAACAAATAATATTCCAGTTTCGAGTTCTCTTTGCTCAGCCTTAGCCTCGATTGTGTATAAATGTGTTTCATTAAGGTCCATTCTATAGTAAGGAATGTAAGTTATTCCCATTCTAAAATCTTCATGCACCAAATCCCATTCACAATTACTCCCATTATATTTCTCATTTTGCCTTCCATTTTTCCCCATCAGCACCTAATGCTTACTACTACTACTACTACTACTAATAATAATAATAAATATTTATATAGCGCCTATCCAAATCTGCTCTAGGCGCTTTAAACAAAAAGAAAAACCACAAACTGTGGTAGGCTGTGACTTTTTGGAGTTGACTGGGGGGAGTCTAGCGGATGTTAAGTCAAAACATGTCAAATTAAATCCCCAAACTATTGTATTTGACTATTTCTACGAAATGAAACCAGAAAACAAGAAATCAAAAGAACCTCCAAGATTCTACAAGCCATCAAAAAAGAGTTATTACCGGAAGTGACGTCTATTGATAGCAACCTATATTTCTTGTTGTATTATAGTGAGAATAGTCAACTCAGCAGGGGAAACCCCCAAGGATGTGGCACGTCGGTTTGGACGTCTGGGCTGTTTGGCTATATTAGGTGGAGACTCAGGTCAGATATGAAAGGTTTTTTCTTTCCGTAGACGACAAGCATTACAGCTATTTTCATAAAGATGCGACCTCGGTCCTCTTGAGTTGCACACTGAAATTTGGTTTTCCGCTGCCGTCAATCAAACCTAATCAGTCGGTAACTTTCATATTTTTGACTGTCGGCAGCGAAAAGCCAAATTTCAGCGTGCAACTCAAGAGCACCTAGGTCGCATGTTTATGAAAATAGCTGTAACCACTTTCTCATCATTTTCCTGCACTTCACTTTACCTCTTGCAAACCTTCTCAACAAAGACTAATATTCTTTTTGTCATTCCTTTTTACTAATTTTAAAGATTTTTTTACAGATCTACTGGAGTTTCACTTATGCCTTAAGTAACGAGATTTGAAAACTCTTTATTATCGTATATTTATCCTGCAATAGACCTCTTCCCATGTGGCCTCAAAGCAGCTCAATAGTCCACATCCGAGATATGCTTCGCTTGTCACACACAAAGGTTTAAGTACGAGACTACGTGCGAAATTAAATGTATTCTTTTCTACTTTCACGAATTACTGAGCATTATGCACGAAGCCTCGCATTGAAACCGTTGTGCGAGGAAATTTTTGATGAACTGTTTAGAGGAATTTGAGCTGTATTCCAACGTGCTACAAGGGGTCTACATTACCTCTTAGCACGTAATGTTGTCCCATTACAGACCACGTGTCATTCCCTAGAGTATCATTTCTTTGTTTAACGGCTGCACATGATAAGGCACATGAATATGGATACAACTCAGACAAAGAATCTTATTATCGAGAGAACGAAACGTGGTCTGAAATGAGAAAACTTTTACGCCGAAGCTAAATAAGTGTATTAAGGAGTATGATAAATAACAACGATTTCAAAAACTTCAACAGATAATGAAGACAATAACGTGATGGATGGCGGTGCTGAAGATATTCAACCTGAAGAACCACAATCCAAAGCTGAAGCTAGAGGTTAGAAAACGCAAACGAATCACCTCCTTTCTACGTTAAAGATTCGCTGGCATTTACGTCTTTTGTTTGCTTGTCCTTTTCCGAATGCTTTTTATTTTCCTCTTGGCCTTAAAATCGTTTGCTGTGAATTTGCCAGTTTTTTATATATTTAATCCAGCGGGTATCCCTCAATGTAGATGAGCAGTAAGTGTGCGCACTATTAGTAGTAGGGACGAACCATCCTTAAGGAAGGCACATGGACTTGCTATGAGACACATTGTTGTTTCATTCTTTTAATTTCTATTCTTTTTATTTCTTTCTCGTTTTTCATTTCTGTCCATTCTCATCTACTTATTCGTTTATGCAATACACTCTTCTCATATTGGCTGACAAGTGCACGAAAACAAGGTCACTCAGCCATTAGTTCACAATAAAATATATAAAAACGTATGAAATGCGTTTATAAAAGAAAAGTATAGAAATTTGACCTTTTGCTTTGAAAGAAGTCGCGGTATCCACCTTTATTTTGAATGAGCAGCCTTGCTCAGCCTTGCAAGATAACTGGGTGGCCTAATTTTCGTCAGCCATCACAAGAACGGTGCCCGAGGCCATTGATAACACGCTTTAAATGCTTTACTATTATCATGTGTACATAACTTTACTCTTCCATTCAAATATTCTGTTCTCTTTCTCATTTTTTACTTTCCTTTTATTTTCTATTCCTACTGATGCTTGTCTTCAGTCTTGTCACACGTCAATCAAATGGTTGACCGTGATCCTCAGTCTGACTCTAACGACTCTTCTAGCGATGAACTCAGCTACAAGCAAAGCCAACGAGAACTAGCACGAGGTATTTATGTCACCTGACAGAAACGAGTGAAGGCTGAAAACGAATCAATCGCGCGAGGACTGGTTACGTTCTGGGTCCATTTGGGTACATTGCAACGTGAATTATTAGCAAGTAAACGATCATAGGAGGACTGAAAATAAGTATATCGTGTGTGGACTAGGTGCGATTTTGAGTCCAATTTCGGTAGACTGCAACCAACGTTACGAATGACGTTTTGAAACAATGAATATGAAATGTGCAATTAACTCTCACTCGTTCCATTTATGTGGAGGTCTACCAAATTAGTGTATTAGATATTAAATTCTCCTGACCTTCCTACCTCCTTGCTTTGTTGTGTGGCTATCATATGCTTCTTTCTATACTTATATTTGCCTTTTTCTTTTCTTTTAATACGAAAAATGAAGGAGCAATATAGTTTCTATTTTCCTCTCCTTAAAACACGCTGCACGGCGCTTCTGTCTGGATAGGTCATGAGGAACCTTGTCTCCAGCAGTCACATGTCAGTGCGATGTCTTTATCATTATTCTTCTTGTCTGTTGTTTGTCTATACCCAGTAGAGGTTCTATTCTATTCCATATTGTCGTAGATAATCTGCTTTTGAAGTGTTCTATTTTCCATTCTGAATATGTGTGCAAAGTATTTAAGATGTTGAAGGTAGCAGAAGTTACGGATTGGGCTAGGACTGGGCTATCAATTCTTTATAGACACTTGCATACACCGTACCATCAACGATCAATCAACCGAAAACACTCCGAATGCCTCTCGAGCAAACTCCGCCGAACGAATCTTAGTCTAATATTCAAGTGATTTTATTGTTGTGATGGTTTTGTTGAAGGTCGAGCCATGCGTAAGATTGAGGAGTTACGACATTTACTGGATGTTGCCAAGATGAACTACAAACAGCTGGGTGGGGTGTTGGATGAAGACCAGAAAAAACTAGAAGAAGAACGAGAAAGCGCAAGGTTGGTAGGATTGAATGAAGAGATAGAGACAAAGGAATGGATGCATGGTTGGGTAGGTGGATGAGAAAGTGGCTTATTGGGCGAATGGATGGATGGGTAAGTGGCAAGGTGGAATAGTTGGTGGATTGGTAAGTGGATGGATGGGTTGGTGAGATTGTATGAAGGGATAGAGAGAGAAAAGAGGTTGATGAATGGAATGGTGAGTGGATGGGTTGATGGATGAAATCTTTGTTGGGTCGGTAGATGGATGGGTAGATGGTTTGGTGGATGGATAGATGGATGGATGAATGGACGGACGGACGGATGGGTGGATGGATAAAATGCTTGTTGTGTGAATCGGTGATTAGATGGGTGGAACAAATAGTTTGGTTGGGTGAATAGATGGATAGAATGGTGAGTGGATGGACGGACGGACAGACAAATGAATGGCTGGATGAAAAGGGAAGAGAGGAAGCCAGAGATATAGAGAAAAAGATTGCTGCAAATACAGTCTTGAAGATTGGAAAATATTTTTGTTTAATTTTAAGGATTATCCGAGAACTTGAAGCACAGCTCGAATATGAACGAGAAAAACGCGAAAAACTCGAAGCCCAGATGGACAGATTGAGGGCACAGATACACACCCTAACACTACAGCTAGAGGACGAGAGATCATTGTATCGTACTGTGGTTAGTACAACACTCCTGAACATAATGTTCCCATCATCATTATCATCAGTCATCATCACCCTCAATAGTCATCATCAGCATTTTCATCATCAACATCATTTACAACACCATTATCAGTCATCACCAATTTCTTCTAATAAACTCGTAAGGGCCACACGTGATTTTTATAACAATTTAGATGTCTGTTGTTAAACTAATATGATGTAGAGCAATAAAGATGATAAAATAAATAAAATAAAATAGCTGAGTTGACCTTCAGAACAAACGCAGGTCAATCATTCAGTATAGAGGATTCAACATTGTATTTTGATAAGCATTTCTCATGATTCTGCCAAGAAAAACTATGAAATTTGCCAGATTTTTTTATTCTTCAAATTGATCGTAAACACCTGTTGAATTCATGGCAGAATACCATTTCAATCGACTAAAGAAATCTTACATTGTACTTAGTCCCTGCTAGGAAAGTGCTAACCAAAATAATTGACCCATGATTCCTTTCGGGGAATGCAGTCTTCTCAGCTGGTTCTCTTGAATAGACCTTATAGTGGTACAATACAATACAATACAATATTTTTTATTTGTACCTTAGTTTTTTTTAAAAAGAAAGAGAAAAAATCAAATGTTTATTACAAATTTTCAGGTACTAGCTACCTATAATAACCAAAGATGGCTAGCCTAGATAGGTAGCAAGCTTACAATAAACTAATTAATTAATTGATTGGTGGAGGAAGCTAAGATACATTATTGCATAATTATCATAAATTGGGATATAAATTTAACAGCATAAGCAATATGGAAGATACTAAGTACGGAAAAAAATTACAAAAGTACAGAAAATGAGAAACTAACTTACAATAATAGGAAAAAGAAAAAGTTATTTACTCTATTAGGGATAGGAAGGTAACTGTAATGAAGATATGAAATATCTAACTCAAGTTATAATGAGTCATAATTTGTAAGAAGAAGATCATTAAGGGACTTTTTAAATTCATCTCTTTTTAATTTCTTTAGAGTTTCGCCAATGGAATTCCAAACTTTCACGCCTGCAAATTTTATATTAAATTTTCCATAATTTGTTCGAGCTTTTGGGAGACAATAAGAACTCCTTGCTGCAAGTCTGGTATTATAGGAGTGTCTCTGATTGACAGGATGGAAATAGGAATTAAAAAAACTCGGTAGATTACCAGCATGGAAATCATACATAAATATTGCAGTGTGGAAATATATCAGATCAAAAAACTTTAAAAATTTTAAATCAATGAAAATGTGATTAGTATGATCATCATAACGAGGAAAAAGTCATGAGACGAACCGCCTTCTTTTGTAAAATGAAAAGAGGGGTAATTGTAGACTGGTAAGTATTCCCCCAGACAACAATACCATATATAAGGTAGGGATAAATCAGACTATAATAAATATTTATAAGTATTTCTAGATTAACATAATGCCTTGTCTTAGATAATATTCCTATACTGCGTTTTATTTTATTTGATATAAATGAAATATGGGTTTTCCAATCAAGATGACTATCTATTATAATGCCTAGGTATTTAATATTATTCGCCTTTGTAATAGATTGGCTATTAATATGTAAATCAATATTAAAAGGGATTCTCTTTTGGTGAGACAATGTTTTCCCAATTCAGCGTGAGACCTCTGGAAAATGAAGAGCTATTACAGAGTTTTAGATTTACGTTCACGGCAAACATGAAACGTCATTTAACCATTAAAAACTGAATATTTTAAATATCTAAAAGAATCGCGAAAAAGTCCAAGTAGTAGAAAAAGAAAAGAATATTTGTCTTTGGTGAGAGGGTTGGTAAAAGGTGAAGTAAAATACACTAAAACGATGAAAACGTGGTCACGTTTGCTCTTTGCGGGGAGAAAAAAAGTCAATCTAAAACGCTATTGTTTTGAAACTCGTCGGGATCGTTATTCCTTTCGTATCCTTTGGGATACTCATAAATGTTTCAAAGAGTAAAAACAAAAGAAAATGAATCCCCTGGAGGTTCGTCACGCTGAGTTGGGAAAACATTGTCACGCCACTAATAAGGTCTTTTAAAGGCTATTTGTTATATTCATTTATTATTAATATCAATATCATCATTATAGAGCGTTTACACTCATGTGAGAAGGTAGTCATAAACAATAGAAACTTTCTGCACAGTATTTGCATAAAAATAGAGTTCAATTCCCGGAGGATAGAAAATGTATTGCTTTGGTACCCCATAATGCCGCTATGACGTCACGTGAAAACGCTCTATCATATCATCCAATATTCTCACGATCATCATCATATTAACTCACTACCATCATCGTCATTGCAATCAGTCATAATCGTCATTCCTATTACCATTAAGTAACCATTAACCGTTGCTATTATCTTGCAGTCGGAGACTAAGAAGAGCACCCAACCGACACAGCAGTCGATGCTCAGACGTAAGAAAAAGAAATCCAAACGAATCGACACGAGTTCAAGCGGTGTTTTCGTAAGAAGAGGAGTATCCAGCCCAAACCCTTTACACTGTCAGGACAAAGACTGAACAACCAGATCCCACATGGAATGATGGAAACAACACACTTATACAAGCCTTGTGTAGATATTTGTATATATTTTAGGAGAGCAGCATGTGCATGCGATAAAGGTCTGGGTACTACACCGATTCCACGTCACGAAGGCTTGGTTACTTGACCTCGTTCAAGGCGGGGTTTGGATACTAAACCAATGTCATCGCGCAAAGGTCTGGGTACTAGGCCTTTTTTCAGAGCATGGTATGGGTACTTTTTGTTAAACATTATTCTAACTAAGCCATGTTTAACCGAACAATCACCATCGATCTTCAAGGTACTGACGTTGAATAAAACATTTGTTCTTTCGTATAAAGTAAACGTTTAACATTTATTGTAATGAAATGTCAAATTTAAAAGTTCTAGTAATTACAAAGAGATATTTTTGACGCACAAATAGATCTCGTTAATTGAAAACAATTTAACGCGGATTTTTTAAAATTCGTTTCTTCATCAAATGTACCTGTTCCCAGTCCTTAAGCGGTCTTTCTTGACCTATGTGAAGATGTTCGGTCCTGGTATTGATTAGACTATTAATTCTATAAATATCCACTTTCAAACCAAAAATCATAAATTACTGATTGGATACCAAATATGCCACTCCTAATTTGATGTTAAAAACCACGCAAGTGACTGCAAAGTCATCTGACTGTGCTTGGTATCTGATTCTACTTGGAGCTGATTGGCTTTCGAACAAAACACTCATCACATGCATGGGCTATTTTTCATCCTTTACTTGTCACTCACTGATTGGATACCGTATATCCTTTCCTTATTTGGTAAAAAAATATGCATTGATAACTCATTTAATTTCATTGAAGTGTTGCAAGGAACTTGCCAGACTCCACGTGATGTTTCATGATGTTGATTGGTTACTAAATATCACGTGGTCATGATGTCACTTTTTGGTCGCCTAGGTTAATTTTTTTCTTGGAAGACTCCGTGGACGAAGATGCCTTGGGTCGTTTCGTTCTTTTTCTGGATGACTCGAGCTGTCTTTTACCCTGATACCATAAAAAGGGGAAAAAAGTTCAAAATTCCGATTTGTTCGTAATGTTTTTCCTATTTCAGTCCACATGTCATTCTCGACAGTATCATTTCGTTGTTTCACGGTAATCTAATCTTATCCTAATCCAGTCCACCTGTCATTCTCGAGAGTATCATTTCTTCGTTCATCGGTTGCGTATGAGAAGACATAAATACAATTCAAACAGTATTTTATTCTCACAAGAATGAAATAAGAAAACATTACGCCCAAGGTCAGTAAAGAGGTTTATCAATAGGACGTTTGCACGATGACCTCACTGACCTCTGCTACCAATTGGTTAGCACCAATTGCCTTACTATTCTCATGAGAGAATACAAATTCAGACAAGAAAGAAAATACGCGAAGCATGCAAACGAACTATATTAAAATGGTATTTAGCAAAAAGACATCAAGATAGCGACAAATGATAGAGTCATCACATGTCAATACATACGATGCCGCTGGCTCACTAGTATAGTAATTGCGGGCTCACCTGTTCACTTTCATGTACGACTTTTGGCTTATCGCCCTCCATGTTAGCCACGTTAACATCAGCGCCATATTTACTTAATAAATTTATCATTTCCTGCATTTGTCTCCCTGCTGCCGTGTGAAGAGGTGTGTTGCCAGAATACGTAGGGACGTTCGCACTTGCACCCCGTGACAGGAAGTACTCTACCACGTGATATCTGCCTGACTCGACTGCGTGATGAAGAGCTGTGCGACCGCTACTTGCATCCTAGAACACACACGAAGATTTCAAATATTAGTGATTGACCACGTGATGTTTATTATATCACGTGATATTTATCTATAACAAGGTGATTTCGCTTATCCCAAACTAGCCAATCAGCAAACGTTTTGATCGTTGCTCGCTATTTCCTACGGCGAGATCTTAAAAAAACTTATCTGTGGACAGATTTATCAAATATCTTTTAGAAATAGCATATTTTGTTATTGCCGGTGGAAAAAATCGTTTTATCAAAAGATAATAGTAAATGATTGGAAATTTTCAAAATCAAGTTGACCGTCAGATATTTGAAGACGTACCTTAATATTGATGTCGGCTCCCATACTTATGACCATCCCTATTAAATCGCGATTACCACAAATGGTTGCCAGGTGAAGTGGAGATAAACCTAAGTGAACAGATAAATTTGTTAAATTCAAGTATGTTTAAATGAATCGTTTTCTAGCACACGCGTAATGGTACAATTTGCCCCCGCGACAATATAGATTTTATACTGTTATATTTGTATACGATTCCGCGCGTCATTTCAATTGAGGAGCATAAATGCTCATAAGAGATTATCGTTTATCTGCTGTAGTGGAAACAAAACCAATCTATAGCTATGTTGTAATTTATCTCATTAAACCTCTTTTCTTACAAAACAACAAATGACGTCATCCTACCTTCGAAGTTTTTAGCGTTGACATTGAGCCTACTGCGGTCAGCGGCCGTACACTCATAAATTGCTTTTACAATATTAACGTGTCCCCCCTGACACGCCAAGTGAAGGGGGGTCTGACCATTACGATCCAATGCATTAATGTCCGATCCAGATTGAATAAGCTCCCGAACCAGGTTCTCTTGATCAGTGATGACCGCTAGATGAAGAGGAGTCTGGTGACGAAAACAAAAGATTGAGGTTTTGACAGGGCTTTAAAGCATGTCCGTCTACACTAATGCGCTCTTGAAACGCTCCGCCTCATCGAAAGCTTTATTTGCATACATACTAGCGTTTTAGTTCACATCATTTTCAAAATGCAGATACATACATACAAAATGATGCATTGATACAATATCGTCATCTGCGCATGCGAAAAAACAGACGCGCCGATGTGAGGTCACGCTCAGTGTGTGTGCGATTGTTTAAGGTGTGGACTCAAGGCCAAACCGCATCCAAAAGCATGCTTGTTCAAATTAACTTTAACGTATAAATGTGAGCGGGGCCTTATTGGAGAAGCTAGATCTAGTGGCTTGTATGTGAGAGTTACGTTGATACTAGTGTGAAATCACGTGACAACTTCGGGTGATGGTCATGGGTGAAGAAGGTTACGTTAATCCCCTGTGGGGTAGTGTTAGTAGCATGGTGTACCTGTCTCAAGTTGTTGTAGACATCGAGTTTAGTTTCTTTCATCGCTTGAACAAGAAAACGAACCAAACTTTGATTACACTGAACAATAGCGATGTGTAGATACCTTGAAAAACGATAAAATTATGAATTATGTAGTCTCCAAAAAAGTTCAGGCGTGAGTTACCGCGACTGTCCAAAAAAGACCTCTTCGGCACTGACGTATGTTTTCCAATTCTAGACCACGTGTTATTCCCTAGACTATCATTTTTTTGTTTAAGGTTTGCGCTCAATTGCACATGAGAAGACACGCGGATATGGATACATCTCAAACAAAGAATATTATTCTCAAGGGAATGACACGTGGTCTGAAATGGGACAACATTACGCTCGAGCGGTCCAGAGCCGGGGAAGTCTTTTAATGTCTTTTACATCTAAGGATTGTGATATGATGACTGAATCGCGACTGTGTGAATTCTTGGTTTATGATGGTAATTATACGTCGTGTCCTGCTATTTTGGTCTGAAATCACATACGAGTGATTAAGAAATTGCAAACTTCAATTACCACTTGAATATATTCATTTTGAAATCTTCTGCAATAATAATAAATTTAACATTTAATTTTAATTTCGACAGTAAAACTTTCTTTACCTAGAAAATCCTCTTGATGTGATTGGTCGAATGGTGCGATTCGTATATAGACACTGCTCGAAATGGTTTCTTCATGCAAGGATTACGAAACAGCTTCGCTGTGAACGTGTGCGTACGTTTTTGTGAATTTTAATTGCTTTACAGCCATTTGAGTGCATCATGCAGACACTGAAATGGTTTTTGCATCAAATGATAGTGATTGCATGGCGTGCATTTTTGTGACTGATTGGTTCAAAGTGGAATTCATTTGAGTGTAACATACAGACACTGTTCGAAATGGTTTCTAGATCCAAGGATTGGGATTGAATGGCGTGCGTTTTACAAATCCTTATTGGTTCAGAGATGAAGCCATTTGAATGCAATTTACAGGGACTGAGATGGTTTTTACATCCAACGATCGTGATCGATTGGCGTTTTGGAGTGAAAAACCATTTGAGATTCAAAACACCATACGAATCTCAACACCCTCCCTCGCTAGCCTGCCTGCAGATCGTATTTAACTCTTTTAAGCAGGCTACTCCATCTCTAGCACTCCCTCAAGATAGCCTCAGCAGAGCGGAAGAGGTCAATCTAAATACTTTCACTTTGGCATTTTAAACAACTTTTTTTCAACCAGACTACTATATCATTACCACTATGCCAAGCATTAGAGATATTCCTTATATTCTAGATTATTTTCATTTTAAACGTTTTTATCTGTTAAAGCCAAATAAGTGTACCGTTGAACACTCGAATGGTTTCTGTATTCCGACTTCGCCATTTATAGATCTATTTTTCGATTTTTGCCTCTATATCATTTATCAAAGCAAGTTCTTAGTAACAGAAGTTATGGTATTTAGACTACTCGTAACGTGTTATCATATCGAAAAAATTAAGGGCTTGACTACATAATTAAGAGTTACGTATACAAACCGTGCCAGTTAGTTTAATGATATTTAAAGTTTCGAGCATTGAATCCTTAAAATTTCGACTCGAAGCGGAAATGATAATGATCGATTGATCATAAAAACGCACTTTTTCAGAGAGTCGTACGTAAGTTAAGAAAAAAGATCAATAGGTATTCATTATGACAAAGTTTTAATATTATCATTAAATATAACCCTTCCCTGCAAGCAGAGTCAACTTCATTGGCGATTTGTGGCAGAGAAAATGGGAGACTGCCGGTTTCAAAACTTGTTTGGTTCGTCCATGATCTTGGAGGGCGGCAAATCAAAGACAAACGGCCTAACGGCAGAGTCTCTTTAGCCCAGAATCGCCAATGAAGCAGACTCTGCTAGCAGGGAAACATAACCCCTTAAACTTCAATCTAAATATTTAAAATTATTATTACGATTTCAAATTCCGCGAAAATTATAATGAATCGCACGTAAAAAAGTTTTTTTTAAATCGTAGGAATTAAAGTTCAAAAAGTTTACTAGTTAATTTATACAGAAGTTGGATATATAGCAATTTTAATGACCTCAGCAAAAATTAAATATGATAAGATATGTCTTTTATGTCGATGATTCAATTGATCTTGTCACGTTCGTGTCTTAATGATAGCTTGATCCTTTTATATAATGCTTGATTTTCTAACATATTAAAGTTTAAATTTTTAAACTCCATGGCTTTGTTCGATTCTATTTCAAGAATAAAAAAATCCAAAGAAATTACTTAAGGAAAGGAAAAAAGTTAGGTTCAAAAATGATGAATAATTTTCATCAGCATCGGAAGCAATCACGAAAGCGATATCAAAGAAAATCATTCCTCTGTCCAAAATCTTTCGTGGTTGACGCTCTTGCTCGCATTTTCTTAAAAATTAGTTAGCTTAAAGAAAATAAATCTTTCCTCTATACTTACGTGTCTCCATCATTATCCTGATAAAATAAGTTCGGCATTGCAGAATTTTGACGCTCACTGCGTATCAATTCCTGTGTTTCTTGACTTACAAAAACCTCCTCTGTTCTCCCCCCAGGGGAACTCCTATATCTGTCACTGATGTCATCCTTAGACGATCCTGCAACGTCTGTTGTCTTTTGTTGTTCAATATTAATGCTATCAACTCTTTCAGTGCGATGAATATGTGGACCTGTTTTTACAGATTCTGTATCACTCTCTTCGTTGCTTTGTTTACACTCAGCAGAGGTCTCAGAAGCTTGTGTGCCGGATCGTCCAGTAGATCTTGAACTATTATTCTTCGTTTTAGCAATCTTAGTCGTTCCTTTTGAAGCTTTATGTGTTTTCACTAGACGTCTACTTCGCTTCATCGTATGAGTCGCTGTAGATCCCAAACACGTGTAATAAAGAAAGAGTCAATTCACTACAGAGCGTCGTCTCACCATCGTCGTCAATCAACCGTAAATAAGCTGTACTAAACACTCTTGGGTCAAATACAGGTAAAGTTTACATCGAAATCAAAGGAATTTCTCTCGAGGTAGATTCTTGGAAATACAAAATATGGACAACTTAGGCCTTGAAAATTTCCATAAGCCATGAAAAACGGTTTAATTCACGATGAAATCTGATGAATTCGCCATCAAATAACCCGATACTCAAAGAGCTTGGCACCGTTTTCTTTGCTTTGTCCGTCAAATCGTTCCTCGAAAATGGTCCTTTTTCATCAGTTTTTGAAGCACAAGAGTATATATCGCAGCTACATAAAGAATTTAAGCGTTTCTTTGGTAGAAAAGCTAAATAAATCGTAGAAATAATAATAGAAATGCGACAAAATGGAGGCCAGTTCTTATAATCTGCATTCGTGCAGGAGTCTAAAAGCTATGATATTCGTAACCTGATTGGCTGGTTATACTTGTTTATTGTTTCTCATCCAATCAGCTCATTGTATTCCTAATCATGTATTGTTGTTATGTAGTGCTAGCGAGAAGGGGGTTTCCCCGATTCTACAGTCAGACCATTACATAAACATCAATCGGTGAGCTATATTATCAGCCTTTCTTGACCCTAAATCACTCAAAAATGCGTTTTAAGTTTTATTATTATATATTCTACATACATTATTACAAAAAAAATTTTAAAAGTGGCGAAAGTAATTGATATCTTCTTTTCCTTCGTTTTACTACATTACTATAATCACAACATTGAGAACTATGAAAGTACAAAAAATACATTCAAACATTTTAAAAAAGGCTTTAAAACAGTAAAGAGCCAATTTTTGATTTGTGGGAAGAGTGGGGGGATGCTATCTGAGCCCAACTACAGTCAACTCTCGCCTTACGGACACTCCGCTATTACGGACACCTCGATATTACGGACAGGGAATAAATCCCCGGCGAAAATACAAAGAAATGACTGAAAGTAGCTCCCGTTATTACGGACTCTCGCTGCCGGAATGACGGACACTTCGCGTGGTTCCAATCGCACGTTTTCATTGTTTAACTCTCATTATAACGGACACATCCTGTAATTAAATACTGCAGTACATTCATAATTTCAAGTGTTATATTGAAAAATAACCAGATAATTAAAGTACAATTCTGTATTGAACTACAACATGTTTAAAATTTACAATGATCAAATGAACTACAGTAAACATTCAAATTATTTAAGAAATTAATGTATTATATATGTTTCTTATTTTCAGTACAGTACAGTATCCACTGGCAATTTTTGTATCTTCTGTATCAGTTTGGCATACGAGATAAAGTTATAACTGTGTTGTTGACCTTTAGCCTCTGCTAGAAAAACTACTTCCGTGGACGTTTACATGTAACAGTAGTTGCTTGTTCATTAGGATTGGCTTTTTTATCTGTTTTCCTGGTCTTGATGGCTTCTCCTCAGACAGTCCCTCCGATTCTATTGGCAAAGTCTTTTTAGCGGTATCACTGCTTTGGATAAGATCATCAAGTCTCTCTAATTAGTTTGTTTTCCCATAGAATGTAAATAATACTGGAATCTCAAGTCCCAAGATTGCTCCTCTGTTCACTCGCTTGCCACAGATAACCACAATTCCACTGTGGTCTTCTATTTTTAATTATAAAGGTGGAAACTATTTCTGATAATCCTAAAGGAATGTGGCCAACAAATTTTCCATTATTCTCCGTTATTGCAGCTGCATGCTTGTCTTTTCAAATCTTAGAAGAGTCCGAGTACAGTCTACTATAATACTGTACCATGTAATTTTCAATTTTACGTTACTTTTTTATTCATAGCTTTCATACAATCTCATAAAGTTAAAGTTTGCTTAATATTAGAATAATTGACATAGTTTTGATTATATATTGCTCGTTTTATGTGATTAACAATAGTGATAGTTATTATATAATCAAATTAAACAATTGCAAGACAAAAATGAGTGGTTTTTTTCCCGCACCCCGCTATTACGGACTCTCGCTATTGCGGACACTGCCACGGTCCCGAGGGTGTCCGTAATAGCGAGAGTTGACTGTAGTACACAGTGAGCTCTTTTTGTCGTACGCTTACACTTTCAAAAGTTTTTCCTGGCTGCTTAATTTCTTTTGACAATTTCAGAAAAGATTAAAGCGTTGCGTGACGGCCGACACTAAAAACTGATGCGAGGGAGACTGGATGCGAGGGTGACTAAGAGAAATGAGGATGATAAAAATAGCAATTTATTCAGCGCATAAAATCATAATCGATCTAGCTCAACTTTTATCATTTAAATGGCCTATAACTTTGCTAAAATATATAATTCTCTAATTCTAAGTGATGCTTGGCTTGTTCGGTTCTGGTTGATACGGTTCATCAGGCTCACGCTTTCAAATTCCACGGCTGTGTTGAAGAAAGGAAAACAACAATAGAGAGTTTGAGATTTACGTTCACGGCAAACGTGAAACGTCAGTTGACCAGTAAAAAACTATTTTAAATTACTGAAAAAGAATCGCAAAAAACAGTCCAAGTAGTAGAAAAACTAAAGAGTATTTGTGTTTGGTCGGAAGGTTTGTAAACGGTAAAGTAAAATACAGGAAAACGTAGTAGCTACTCATGGGAGAAAGCGTTGCGTGACGACACTGAGAGGGGCTGCTCTTGAAGGTACATTGATTATCGGATCCCATTTATCTTATCTTTTTATGCTACATTTTATACCTTCACATTGCAAAAACTTGATTTAAATAGATCTAAAAATATAATAAGGATAGGAATAACATTATCTATTATTTTTAAACGTAGTTTACTAGATATCTTCTTTTCTGGCCGAAGGGTCTTCACAAGCATGCATGGTGCATCGTTTGATACGGTTCATTAGCTGAGTCGCTGGGCTCTTTTTGTCGTAATTTGACATTTTTCTAATGCAACACTCCAAAGTTATTTTTACAGCCCATGGCTGGCTGCTTATCTTAATTTTGAAACTTTCAGAAAAGATCAAGATATTTAGTAAAAAAGAGAAAAATAAGGATGATGAAAAACAGCGATTTATATTTAGCGCTTAAAATCAAAATCGATCTACAATCTTGGACAAAAATCCTGGTACATTTCCCATTTTCGCCTCTTTTTCCAGTCTAGCTCTCACAAGCAGGGGGGAATTTTGCGAACGCTGGCCAAATAAATCGCGGGCTTCCACATAAAAGCGCCAATTTGTTTACTTTTCGAAGGATTTGTAGCGAAAGGTGATTTTATTCAGATATTTTCCGTAGAAAACTTGCAGGAAATGGAGGATTTTCCCTGAAATTAAATCTGAGGCATTAGTTCTACCCTATGAAAGGTGCAAAAGGACTTTTATCTCGCTGTAAGATTTTTTTAAAACTTCGATCATATCACTGGTGACTTTGATGGAACCCTTAGCAGCAAATGGTCTTGGCTCAAACAACATCTAAAAAATTAAATCAAAACCTTTTTGAAGGATTTCTTGAATTACATACTGATCAAGTACATTTAGCCTATGTGTCCCAACGCTTATCAATGCATTTTACCTGGTCATGGAGACTAAGTTTGGCTAAGGCTTGAAAAACTCGAAGTTTGGTCACTTTAAAAGAAGGAGTAAGGTTAGTAACTGCATTGCTTTTTAAAATGATGCTTTGATGTTCTTCAATGAATACCTTTTGTTTGACATGTTTAAAAAAATGTGTGAAAAATTCATCAGAAAGATTCTAATCCTGGATTTTTCGACTCAATTACAATTTTTTTTCAAAGCAGTGTAGCTCAAAATCTAACCAAACCCTCCAAAAAATTTCTTTCATTTTACTTTTCTTTACGTATTCAACCATTCATTTAACATGATTATAATATCGGAAAAATTCGGCCGGGCGTGAAAATATTTTTTAAATTTACGTACGCACAAAAACTTCCGATTTACGAGAGGTTGAGAGTTACGGCAGTAGAACCTATAATTTTTGGTATCCAGTATTATGAAAATTGTCCTTTGAGATCCTGTCCTTTGACCTCCATAAAACAGCTCTATTTAAAGTTAATTTGTGTAGCTTGTTTCTTAACGAAACATTTGTTAACTGTGATTTAGAACTTTGCGAGAGAAGCATAAACCTTTCGATGTCTTTTACTCGAAATCTAGCCGAACCCTCCAAAATATAATACACGAAAATAGAGCCTTTATTCACTGGGGAACCAAAATATTCTGAAATAAACTTTCTAAAAATTCGGGAAGCTACATTTTTAGCTGATTGAAAACGGGTGACAAGAAACAATCTATAGCCGTAAAACGTAAATTCGAAACGACTTTTTACGTATTCCAGGTAAGGAAAAACACTTTTGGTAGAATTTATTTTTTCTTCACATTGATGTTTACAGGCAACGCATTTTTTCTCTGAGAATTTTATTGTACATGAAACAGCAGATAGCAGAAAAAGGGAAATAATTAAAGTTTTCGTAAGTGAATAAGGCGCCATCTGCGCCATCTTTGTTTACAAACTTTAAGAAATTTCCCGCATGCCACAGGAAGCCCGCGCGCGAAGAAAAACAAAAAGCGTACGCCGTACGCAGACAAAATTCCCCCTGCTGCCCTCAGTTGATCATACGGTGATCATTGAAAATATTTATGCTAAGCGGTTCCAATAAAGTTCAGAAAAACACACGTTTATAACAGTAATAATAATAATAATAATAATAATAATAATAATAATAATAATGATGATGATGATGATGATAATGATAATAATAATAATAATAATAATAATAATGATAATATTAACCTTGTTTCTTGGATCGGTCTTTCATCGTGTTCTTGTGGTATTTTCTTGTGGTATTTTCTGCGATGATTATTTCTTTTATCATCTCGAGCTACGGCCTGACCAACTCGCTTCTCTGCCACGAAGTTCAACAAAGCATACGCACCACTAAAAATTAGAAATCCCACAAGAAGAACGATCACACCAACGATTAGCGCACCTGAGCTTGGTTGGTTCTCTTGGAACTCCTTCATGATTAGACACAGTTGAGTTGAACGAATTGAAATGTTTTTACTAAATGTTTTTAGTCTCCTCCACAGCCGTCTATAAAACCGCTAGTATTATATCCCTAAACGATGAGGAACGTTGTTTTCTGTTACTGTCGAGGTTCTTGTCAACTAATTCTGATCTTTTGTATGTGTTAGCCAGGTAAGAGCCGCAACGTGTGCTGATTGGTCCAATCTTTTCCCCGAAAGGATTAGTCCGCGGTTTTTACGTCGTATTCTTGTGTTAGAAACGACAATAAATTGCCTCACTTTCATGTTGATTGATATTTTTTCGATATTAAAGCTGTTTTTACGGCAAAAAATCTTCTATTTTTATGCAAATTTAGCGGGTTTTTTTAGAAGTTTATAATTTAAAGAGACAGCAGGGTATTTAAACTTCGTGTTCAAGCTCAAAGTAGGTTTCTGGAAGGTTTTTCTTGTAATATTTGGATCAAATCTACTTCGTAAAGGATAAAAGATGGCGGACAGAAGGAGAAAGTCATACACAGCCGAAGAAGTTGCAAGGATTTTGATGGAAATTCCCGATGACAGTGAAGATTCTGACTTCGAAGGGGAAGAGGGTATTTCAAACAGTGATGCTGAGCAAGAAGAGTCGGACTCTGGCGATTCAGAGGACAATAATATGGATACTGAAGGAGGAAACTATGATATAGACATTCAAGATGATAATAACAGTGCAAATTATAATGACAGGCCTCGTGGTCGACAGTTAGGTGGGAGAAGGCAAGGACTTTTGACTTATAGTTCAAGATCTCCTGTCAACAAGAATGGTAAGCAGACAAAAAGCAATATGTCATGGGGGAAAATTGATGATGCTGTCAATGTGAATTTCCTTGATGCTATAATGGTGAATGCATACATTATATACAAGCAAAACTTGCCATGCCTCAACCTCAGAAACCTCCAGAGCCAATGGGGCATGATAAGTTCATGGCATGTATCATTCATAATCTGATGAGTGCCCTGGTCCAGCTCCATCTTTGCCCATCACACCAGCATATAGCAATGAACATGACTCTCTGTAAATATGGTGGAGACTGTGACACGGCTAAAAAACCGCTGCGCATGCGCGAGATTCTGAAAAACAAGATGGCGGACGCTCGAGTCTGAAAAATGCTCTTACTTTCTTTGACTTCAAGCCTTTCATCTTGACTTTTATTCGAGATCGAAATGAACCAATTTAATCTGTAAACCCTATTCCAAATATCCATGGTTATTATTATTATTATGGTTATTAGATTATTAACGTATCAACTGTCGTGTTAAACGATGTTGTTTTGGGACAACAACATTCATAGTGGTGGAAAATATTGATGCCAGTCACCTCGGCCTTTTTAGCTGAGCTAATGTCAGGACAACTAAGTTAAGCTTAAGACTTTGATATTTTTTTTTATCTTTCGAAGTTCTATAACATATAAATGGAGTATTTTTTTCTAAGGATGAGTACCGACGTAATCTTTGTCCAAACTCGTACACACTGAATAATTTCCAACTATTAACCCCTCTCGCGAAGCACTGATATGCGAGATAAAATACTTCCTATACCTACATGTCATCTTACCAGTATTATTCAAATGGAATGAGCTGACTTAAGGTCAGAACAACATACTTAAGCTCAAGACTGTGATATTTTGTTCATTATTTGTCATTCTACAACTTATCAAATGAGCTCTTGAATCCAAGGATGAGCACCGAAACAATTTGCATGTTTTCCTTTCTTGTACACGAATCTTGATCAATAGTCCATCATTGCTGTAACATTATATGACATTGTGTGACAATGCATCTTTGTTTAAATAGTTACGTTATGGTTAATCACATGATTGTAATCGTATATATTATATACACATGTACGCCAGATATATATCAGTTCGCGTAATGATCAATACATGTAGTACAGAGTCAAGATAAGACAAATAAATCGAGACACAACGATCGAAGACCATCACAATTGCCATTCTAACCTTTCAAATGTGACAAGATTTGCTATACTTTAAATCAGATTTATGATACAAATGGAATTATTTATTTATTTATATTCAATATTTTAACAGGAACATCTAGTTTAGCTAGGCTAGTTTAAATAGAGTCCTGTATAAAATAAATATAGTTACAAGAATATAATAGAGAAAGAAGAAAAGAAGAAAAATAGTAATGCACGAAAGAATATTAGTTAGCGCTTGAAATGGCGTTTTGCCTTGGTTTTAAACTCTTCGAAGGTAGAACTATTCCTAATATCTAAAGGCAGTAGATTGAAAGTACGCGCTCCGTTAATACGAAAACTGCCCTGATATTTGGATGTCTTAGCTAATGGTATGCGTAGTATGTCACGATGTCTAGTACGATAACTGTGAATTTCCCTGGCATGTTTGAATTCGCCGATGAGGTATTCAGGGGCTAAACCATGGATTGCTTTAAAGACTAAGATTGATTTCAAATAATCTCGCCGTTTCTGCAGGTCAGACCAGCTGAAAACATTAGATAATTCGGCATACTCAACAGATCTGCCTTCAATGATACAGGCGGCTTGTCGGTGGAGCTTGTCCAAGTATGCTTTGTTAGTGAAGCCACAGCTGTCCCAAACACTGCAGCAATAGTCAAACAGTGGTAAAACCATTGCACAGTAAAGTGTAATACATGCATGTCTTGGGAGAACTTTACGAGCCTTACGCAGCATACCTAAGCACAACGAGATCTTCTTCCCTATATACTCAACATGATCTTTCCAGGAAAGAAACTGGTCTAGAATGAATCCTAAGTATTTGAATTTATCAACCCAGTCAAGGTTTTGACCATCAGCCTGAACAGTAAAGTTACTGACAGGAGCAAGTCGTTGATGCGTGCCAACCAGCATTATTTTGGTTTTGTCAATATTTAGAAATAAGAAGTTCGTGCGCAACCAGCAGATGACACTATCTAAGTCTGATGTCAGGTTATTCTCGATAATAGAAACTGACTTGCTAGCAAAATAAATCAGTGTGTCATCAGCATATAACTCTATGTTGCAGAGATTAACAGCGCTGGGGAGATCATTCACATACATAATAAAGAGTAGAGGCCCTAAGACACTCCCCTGAGGTACCCCAAACTTAACTGATAGCTGATGCCATTTATGCATATACTCGAAGACCTACCTTAGAGTTGAGGTAGGATTTAAACCATAGTATAGCAGATTTGTTAAAACCGAAAGCTGATAGTTTGTCTAACATTAACTTATGGTCAAGAGTGTCAAATGCTTTGCTAAGGTCCAGAAAAACCAGTCCAGTGTGCATGCCGTTGTCAACATTGTTCAAGATCTTGGTATTTGTCACATTAATAAGGCAGGTTGAAGTAGAGTGAATATAAAGATGTTTCCAATAGTACTAAGTTGTAATCTAATTGCCTCCGAATATTTTCTGCCATAATTTCCTTATTTAAGCTAAATATAGAACAACAAACTTAAACTTCTAGCTTTGTGAAAATGTCTGTTATTGTTTCTTCTACTAAATATCGAAACTGACATTTGCTTTTTGTCGAGATAACTTATATTTTTAAGTTTTAATTTTTAAGTGTTAATTTTTGATATACAAAATTATTAGTCAACACACTGCTAGATTTCACTTCAGAAGGTAAAAAAAATCTCTGGGTGCTTCCAAAATGACCTATTCAATAAATATTTTTTTCGAGTTTACCTATTTTCATAACATGAATACAAAACAAGTGGAAAACAAATTAGTATATTCTTGAATATTAATCATGCCACAAAGTGGTTACTGGCTATTTCTACTTTAGCATTAATCTATTCTGCATTATTGATAAGACAGAAGATGATGCTATAAAATCAGAACAAGCATGAAATTAAAACCAAAAAAAAAAAATTATACACATACAATGGGATGAACCTCTAAATACCTTTTTATATTTTTATAATATTTCAAAAAAAAAAAAAAAAAAAATCAGTTACTACAAAGAGGACTCATGCTCTCTTATCACTCATTAGGAGCATTTCAGATTTAGGTTAGGACTTAAGTTAAGCTATATTTTATTTCATTTTTGTTTGTTTTGTTTTGAAATTAAACCTTTAATAAGAAAAGAAAGTCTCCTTTTTTAGCCTCTTGTAAACTGTAATACTTTATGAAATCAAAACTGATTAATGGTATGTGAAAGGTGACTGTAACTTTTTCTATTTATTCCAAATGATATCATTATTCTGACAAATATAATAAATGAAACACAATTATATCTCACTTTTGTAGTTAACCAATGCTCTATTCCAAAAGAGCTTAATATATAGTCTATAGATATGAGCTGTTTCAAGACATAAGACCTGGAACTCAAAAAGAATAACATTGATATAGAGCCCACACCGAATGTATACTTCCATTTTAAAGTGTGACAAGGATATAACCAACAACCTGATCTCATATCTACTGACAGTACTGATCTTGTGTACCAAAAGAATGAAACTTTAAAATTAAAACATAAAGTATACTTATGAAGCATTGTTAAATATTATATCTACTATGAATATCTATAATGAATTGTTGTGAATAAACATTTTCATGAAAACCTCAGAATTGCCTTACTGAATTCAGGAATATATTATTGTTCTACATTTTTTTTTTCAGTCTGAGTATTTTCTATATGGTCTTCTCAAAAGTATATTTGTATGACTAGTAGATGAAAAATTATCTTCCTTGGTCATTTACTTTTTGTTAATGAAATAAACACTGAATGCAAAGTACATGGCAAGGCTGTCAAAATAATGAAGGCTTTTACACAATGCAGAAAGGCAAAAATGATTCAGAAATACTTTTCTATTTTCAGTTCTGCAAAGTGCTTATATAGATACATTATTATGTACTATATATAGCAGGTTTGGGATATCACTGGAAAAAACTTGAAAAGCTAGAAATTGAGGGGGGAAATCATTTTTGACATTAACTATAAATGCCACATTAACTTTGGAAGTACTTTTAAAAGACAACCTTCGGTTTTGGTATTCACCTGTAAGGTTTAAAAGAGAACAAGACCTTAACCAAACTATACAATTCAACAGCTCACTGTTATACACAACCTTACTTCCCCATCACAGCTATAGCACTTGACAAAATATTTTCTCTTTTTAATCAAAGGAGTTTACTTCCACACTAGACTTAATCAGTATTATTATGATATTATGATTTTTTATTTATAATAAAATGATGAATTATTGAACTGAACTGAAAGTAATATGACTGGAGAGATCCTAATATAGACTCTAATTTGCATTTATTTCCTTTAAATAGTGATGAAAATATTTCATTGTAAACCAGGAAGTGATTAAACTAGCCTTTTAAAAGCAACTTCAGTCTGTATTCAAAATCGTCTTAATAATATGAAACTGCTTGCCGAATAATTTGTTTTCCTTTTGTTTTTGTCGTTTTATGCGTTGTTGTTGTGTTTTTTATTTGTCTGCGAAATCCCCAAACGAAGGCATATCTAGGGTTTTACCTCACGTTATTGAAATTGGAAGGCTTTATATTCGCATACTATGCAATATGTACCTTCTATATAACAGAATATATATTCTGCTTTTGTATATTCCTAACTATTATATAACGGAATTTATGCAACTAACTACTCGCTTCAATTCTGTTATATACTACATACTATATAACGGAATTTATGCAACTATCTACTCGCTTAAATTCTGTTATATACTACATACTATATAACGGAATTTATGCAACTAACTACTCGCTTAAATTCTGTTATATACTAAACACTATATAACGGAATTTATGCAATTAACTACTCGCTTAAATTCTGTTATATACTACATACTATATAACGGAATTTATGCACCTAACTATTCCTATTGAGTTTAACGCGGGATTGCAACGCGGCGATATTGCTTAGGCAAAATACTTGTGTCGAGGCTACACGAGTGAGACCCAGTAGTGAGAAGCCAGTAGGTCGGTCAAGCCCAGTTAATCATTAAAGACGTTCGATCCGTACTGTATCAAACTTGAAATTACGCTGTCAATCTTGTCAAAGTAATTTAAGACAAAAACCATGCATGTTGGACGTTAGTCACGTGGTGTTTCCATCTATTATTACATTGCTACTTTTCACACTTTCTCATGTATCTTAACCAATCAGATAAAGGGGAATCAAATTGCACTAGTTTATTTCAACGCAAAGGTCTTTGTTTCATTCTTCTGCTTTATCTACTTTCGATAGAGCTTCTCTTGTGCGATATTTGTTAAATTTTGGTTAAATACAAAACTATGGATTTCTTTAACCCTTTTATGGATGTTGTTTTCCTAACGCAGAAGATCAACTCCTTGATGGGTAGTTATCAAATGGAAGGTAGCGAATATTTATTTACTCCAAATTACAAGTACGCCTTTTTATGGCGCCATTCCAAGCAGAGCAGCTAGCCAGCGCTTCTTATATTTTTGTTGATATCACATATACAGGGAATGAATCTTTTCCTTATTTACTCAATGTCGTCTCTTTGAACGAAAAAAACATTGCTATACAATGCCGTTGGAAGAGTACTGTGCAACAAACAAGATGGCGTGGCATATGGAACGGCATTCAAAGAGCTTTTTGCATACGTTACAAAAAGATATCCCGACTTCAAGAATGGTAACACCCTTGACGTCATTCTTGTTGATTTTGATGACGCACAGGCCAATGGCTTGAAAGAGGCACTGGGGCAAGAAAAAGCAGAAAAGGTTTTGAGAGGATGTCAAGTGCATTGGACGCGTTCTTTACAAAGAGTAGCGAAGCTGGTAACAAAGTCAAAAGAGCAGCAACGAGTTTTCCTTCATCTTGGAAATAGAATTCCTAATGAAACAGATAAAAACGACGTGACCAAGTGAACCTTATTTATTATTATTATTCGTCCAAGACACTTGTGGTCATCAACAAAGCCACGCCTATCTTCTACTCTACAAGAGAACGAATCTACTTCACCAAGTGAACGTTATTTATTATTATTTATTGTCCAAGACACTTGTGTTCACCAAACAAGCCACGCCTATCTTCTACTCTACAAGAGAACGAATCTACTTCACCAAGTGAAACTTATTTATTATTATTATACGTCCAAGACACTTGTGTTCACCAAACAAGCCACGCCTATCTTCTACTCTACAAGAGAACGAATCTACTTCACCAAGTGAAACTTATTTATTATTATTATACGTCCAAGACACTTGTGTTCACCAAACAAGCCACGCCTATCTTCTACTCTACAAGAGAACGAATCTACTTAACCAAGTGAAACTTATTTATTATTATTTATTGTCCAAGACACTTGTGTTCACCAAACAAGCCACGCCTATCTTCTACTCTACAAGAGAACAAATCTACTTCACCAAGTGAAACTTATTTATTATTATTTATTGTCCAAGACACTTGTGTTCACCAAACAAGCCACGCCTATCTTCTACTCTACAAGAGAACAAATCTACTTCACCAAGTGAAACTTATTTATTATTATTTATTGTCCAAAACACTCGTGTTCACCAAGTGAACTTTATTTATTATTATTATTCGTCCAAGACACTTGTGTTCACCAAACAAGCCACGCCTATCTTCTACTCTACAAGAGAACGAATCTACTTCACCAAGTGAAACTTATTTATTATTATTATACGTCCAAGACACTTGTGTTCACCAAGTGAAACTTATTTATTATTATTATTCGTCCAAGACACTTGTGCTCATTAAACAAGCCACGCCTATCTTCTACTCTACAAGAGAACGAATCTACTTCACCAAGTGAAACTTATTTATTATTATTATTCGTCCAAGACACTTGTGTTCACCAAGTGAAACTTATTTATTATTATTATTCGTCCAAGACACTTGTGCTCATTAAACAAGCCACGCCTATCTTCTACTCTACAAGAGAACGAATCTACTTCACCAAGTGAAACTTATTTATTATTATTATTCGTCCAAGACACTTGTGTTCACCAAGTG
Organism: Actinia equina; assembly: GCA_011057435.1. Lineage (NCBI taxonomy): Eukaryota > Metazoa > Cnidaria > Anthozoa > Actiniaria > Actiniidae > Actinia > Actinia equina. The sequence continues at coordinate 62,640 of WHPX01000959.1, read as the reverse complement.
AAACTTATTTATTATTATTATTCGTCCAAGACACTTGTGTTCACCAAACAAGCCACGCCTATCTTCTACTCTACAAGAGAACGAATCTACTTCACCAAGTGAAACTTATTTATTATTATTATACGTCCAAGACACTTGTGTTCACCAAACAAGCCACGCCTATCTTCTACTCTACAAGAGAACAAATCTACTTCACCAAGTGAAACTTATTTATTATTATTTATTGTCCAAGACACTTGTGTTCACCAAACAAGCCACGCCTATCTTCTACTCTACAAGAGAACAAATCTACTTCACCAAGTGAAACTTATTTATTATTATTTATTGTCCAAGACACTCGTGTTCACCAAGTGAACTTTATTTATTATTATTATTCGTCCAAGACACTTGTGTTCACCAAACAAGCCACGCCTATCTTCTACTCTACAAGAGAACAAATCTACTTCACCAAGTGAAACTTATTTATTATTATTTATTGTCCAAGACACTCGTGTTCACCAAGTGAACTTTATTTATTATTATTATTCGTCCAAGACACTTGTGTTCACCAAACAAGCCACGCCTATCTTCTACTCTACAAGAGAACGAATCTACTTCACCAAGTGAAACTTATTTATTATTATTATACGTCCAAGACACTTGTGTTCACCAAACAAGCCACGCCTATCTTCTACTCTACAAGAGAACAAATCTACTTCACCAAGTGAAACTTATTTATTATTATTATACGTCCAAGACACTTGTGTTCACCAAACAAGCCACGCCTATCTTCTACTCTACAAGAGAACAAATCTACTTCACCAAGTGAAACTTATTTATTATTATTATACGTCCAAGACACTTGTGTTCACCAAACAAGCCACGCCTATCTTCTACTCTACAAGAGAACGAATCTACTTCACCAAGTGAAACTTATTTATTATTATTTATTGTCCAAGACACTTGTGTTCACCAAACAAGCCACGCCTATCTTCTACTCTACAAGAGAACAAATCTACTTCACCAAGTGAAACTTATTTATTATTATTTATTGTCCAAGACACTTGTGTTCACCAAGTGAAACTTATTTATTATTATTATTCGTCCAAGACACTTGTGTTCATCAAACAAGTCACGCCTATCTTCTACTTTACAAGAGAACGAATCTACTTCACCAAGTGAAACTTATTCATTATTATATTATTATTTCTCAATATTTCTTATCTGATTCATTTATTTCCTCGACATTTCCTAATATGGCATATTCTAATTTGCATAATTTGTTACAAATTGCTTGTAACATAGTCAAAAGAAGTTGCAGATGAAAGGTTATCCTATAAGCTTTGCATTGATATATTACTTGACAGGTGTTTTCTAAACAGTGGTTTTATATGCATTTTCTTAGCATAAAGGTCCAAAATATTATGTTTTGCTACTGACAGTTCTGTCAGAGAAAGGGATATTCCTAAACGATGTTTTCTGTCACTGTCGAGGTTCTTGTTATCAAACTAATTCGGATCTTTCGTACCTGTTTGCCAGGTAACAGCCGCAACGTGTGCTGATTGGTCCAATCTTTTCCCCTTGAAAGTCCCCTTAAAGAATTAAGGGGTGTAACTCATGATTGGTTGATTCATTGGGCATAAATATTCCTTCTTGCTGTCGTGAACTCAATATGTGACCATCACGTCGTATGCTTCTTGCATCATCGGTAACTGATACACAGGGAACCCGGCTATATTTTTTTGCTTCTCTTAGAAAAGCAACTTTGGTTTTTGTGGGTTTCATGTGTTGTGATCGGTTTCTTATTGCATAAGCTGTAATCAGATCTGCGCTGTGATCAGATCGGCGCTGTAAACTGATAGCCAATTAATTTCAAATCAATAACGGTTGGTAACACACTCTCTAGTAAACACTCAAAAGAAGACTGCTTACTAGAAAGTGCGTTACACACCACAGGCAACCCATAAGAAACAAAACACAAACGGTTTTTGATTTGTTAATCGGCTATCAGTTTACAGCGCTGATCTGATCCGCAAGTGGATCCGCATACTACCACTGCATGAAATAATAAAAATCCTGGAATTTCCGACAGTGGAAATCTTTTTGAAATCTCACATGTCATGAGTAATGAACGCAACGTATCATGATATACGTAGGGTATAAGAGAATTTATTGGTCTTGATACGTTGGTACATGGAGTGTCATGGGGTATCAGAATCATGATATTCATAGCATGTACCAATTCTTTCGTCAAATGCAACTGGTGACTGTTTCTTTATCCAATATGAGTTACGTTCGATTCTATTTCAAGAAGAAAAAATCCAAAGAATATATACTTATAAGGATAGGGAAAAAGTTAGGTTCAAAAATGATGTATAAGAAGTAATCACGAAAGTGATATCAAAGAAAACCATTCCTCTGTCCAAAATCTTGTTGACGCTCTTGCTCGCATTTTCTTAAAATTTGTTTTCAAAGTTGTAGGACTTTGATGCATACTGCGTATCAATTCCTGTTTTTCTTGACTTACAAAACAGCCTCCTCTGTTCTCCCCCCAGGGGAACTCCTATATCTGTCACTGATGTCATCCTTAGACGATCCTGCAACGTCTGTTGTCTTTTGTTGTTCAATATTAATGCTATCAACTCTTTCAGTGCGATGAATATGTGGACCTGTTTTTACAGATTCTGTATCACTCTCTTCGTTGCTTTGTTTACACTCAGCAGAGGTCTCAGAAGTTTGTGTGCCGGATCGTCCAGTAGATCTTGAACTATTATTCTTCGTTTTAGCAATCTTAGTCGTTCCTTTTGAGGCTTTATGTGTTTTCACTAGACGTCTACTTCGCTTCATCGTATGAGTCGCTGTAGATCCCAAACACGTGTAATAAAGAAAGAGTCAATTCACTACAGAGCGTCCGCGTCTCACCATCGTCGTCAGTCAGCCGTAAATAAGCTGTACTAAACACTCTTGGGTCAAATACAGGTAAAGTTTACATCGAAATCAAAGGAATTTCACTCGAGGTAGATTCTTGGAAATACAAAATATGGACAACTTAGGCCTTGAAAACTTCCATAAGCCATGAAAAATGAAAAACGGTTTAATTCACGATGAAGTCTGATGAATTCGCCATCAAATAACCCATTACTCGAAGAGCTCGGCACCGTTTTCTTTGTTTTACTTCGTCAAATCATTCCTCGAAAATTGTTCTTTTTCATCGATTTTTGAAGCACAAGAGTATATATTGCAGCTACATAAAGAATTTAAGCGTTTCTTTGGCAGCAAAGCTAAATAAATCGTGAAATAATAATAGAAATGCGACAAAATGGAGGTCAGTTCGCATAATCTGCATCCTTGCATGAGTCTTTAGACTTTGATATTCGTAACCTGATTGGCTGGTTTATACTGGTTTATCGTTTCTCATCCAATCAGCTCATTGTATTCATAATCATGTATTGTTGTTATGTGGTGCCAGCGAGAAGGGGGTTTCCCCCATTCGCCAGTCAGACCATTACATAAACATCAATCGGTGAGCTATATTATCAGCCTTTCTTGACCCTAAATCGTTCAAAAGTACGTTCAAAGTTTTATTATATATTATACATACAGTATTACAAAGGTTTTTAAAAAAGTGGAGAAGTATTATTGATATCATCTTTTCCTTCGTTTTATTACATTACCAATACTATAATTACAACATTGAGAACTATAAAAGTACAAAAAATACATTCAAGCATTTTGAAAAAATCCTCTAAGCAGCGAAGAGAAAATATTTGGCTAGGGGAGGGGATGCTATCTGACCCCCACTAGAACAGGATCATTTTGTCGTACGTTGACGCTTTCAAAGGTTTCCCTAGCTACTTTTAAAATTTATTTTGCCGTTTTCAGAAAAGATTAAGGTATTTGAAGAAAAAAAGAAAAATAAGGATGATAAAAATAGCAATGTATTCAGCGCATAAAATCAAAATCGATCCAGCCCAACTTTTATTATTTGAATGGCCTATAATTTCGCTAAATTAAAAATCATTAGCAATTATTCGCCGAAGGCGAAGTGAATATCGGGGAATATTTACCGAGACGCGAGGTAAATATTCTCCATATTCACTGAACCTGAGGCGAATAATTGTTTTAGCACATACCAACTTGTGTACAGAGTATTTTTATATACAATAATTCAATAAAAACAAACAAACAAAAACTTTTAGTTTGCGTGACAAATTCACGCAAAACTTTTAGCAAACCTTTTAGGCAATACTTTGTTGCCTTTTTAGTATTGATAGCAATGGCATTTACTTTCATTTTTTTCAATTTCCTCATCGGAAATTGTAGCAAAAAGATTGCCGGCAGATTGCCATTTTGTTGTCGACTCAAAATTCCGAGATTCAGAGGTGAATATCGTACAATATTCACCTCCAATTAACCAATGAGCGCGCGCGTTCTTAGGAATAAGTACACAAGTTGGTATATGCGAATGCTAAAATTTTATATAATTCCATGTGATGCTTGGCTTGTTCGGTTGCGGTTGATACGGTACATCCGGTCCACGCTTTCAAATTCCCTGGCTGTGTTGAAAAAAGAAAAAATAACGTACAATAGAGTTTTTCTGCACATGCCAATGTGGAGTGTAGCTAGAAGTCGAGGGTCGAGGGTCGAGGGTAAAAAGTCGAGGGTCGAGGGTAAAAAGTCAAGGGTCTGAAAAAAAGGAACAGCACATCTTTTGTCGCATTTAAATGGCTAGTTAATATGTACGAAGATACAGACAATTAGGTTTTCTATTTAAAAAAAACAAAGTTTAGTTTTTCAACTCCTATTGAAGTATCGTTGTCAATATAGATACCATCTGGAGGCATAATTCGTCCAATTCGATTGCTTCAATAAATCCATTATTTTATCAGAAAATGGTCATGAAAAACTTCCAAAGCCAATGTGTAAGTTTTATAGCAACCGTACAACTCACAGCCGTCAGTACAGTGATAGATAGTGTATGGTATGACTCACGGCTGTGATATCTAATAACAGTTGCACGACGTACGCGTCTTAATAAATATCGAACAGACCATTACGATTATAAGCATCGAAAGTTACTACACTAGTAGTCATGGCAGAGTCGCCTTCAATAAGCCGTTTTGCAAGGCAAAACCGAAAAGTGACAAGACTGTACGTTGCTTTTATAGGTGAACATATAGCTGCATGGTCTGGCCTAGCCTAAAGTCTCAATTTGCCGCCGCGGCACTGCAGTCAGTGAAACTTCTTCTGTTTGATTGTAGTCTCTCTCTGGTACTGAAACCAGATACTCTCTTAGAACTATTCCTGGGATTAGAACTATTCATGGCGGTTCATAATGCAAACAATTGCAGTACAGTTATATTATTACAAAGACTACTATTTACAGTTATATTACTATGTTATTTTTGTTATTTTTTACTACCAGGCTTTACGACCATTGTTGGAAAAGTTTTATTTAGCAGGACTTCCCCTTCAAGATTGACGTGGATGCTTTGCGAAATCTGATCTTTAGTCGATTTCCTGTGGTTTATTATCTATAGATGGCATTTCGGCGATCATCCGCATTTCGTTGCATCTGATTCGAACAACTGCTACAGTTCTACTACTTCTGTTTGCTGTGTTTTCTTCGAGACTTCATTTGTAATAACAAAATCTTCTTATGCTGATGTATGGAGCGATGTTTGGTGTTGAGTAACGTCACAGACTCCGTTAAAAGTTCGTAAAAATATAATACTTCTCATCGAAATATCAAGAAGAAACTTTTACCATTGTTTATTAGACCCTTATTCCAAGAAAGTTTCAGCCAAATTAAATTTCGAGGGATTTTTGTACTAGTCCCACTTTAAAAGTGCTCAGACCGTTTTAGAATATAGAATAGAAATATAGGTTAAAGTTCTTACATGATTCTCATCGTTTTAGAATATGGTTGACGCCCACGAATATTCTTTTTGCTTGAAACTCTTGTAAAAGGTTTATAAAAGGTTTATTCGTTAACACCCTATTGTTTATTTTAGCTAGCAAGGTGGATTATATAACAATGAGTCGAAAACCGCACATAGGGCCACAGGGAGCCCGGCTTTAGAATTTGTACATGAATAAAAAAAATCAGTAAGTGCTTTATTGGGTTTCCTTGGGTTTCCTTTGTTAAGAATTTGTTCATGAATAAAAAAATTCAGTAAGTGCTTTATTGGGTTTCCTGTGTTTGGAATTTGTTCATGAATAAAAAAGTGATTAAGTGCTTTATTGGGTTTCCTTTGTCGAGATTTGAAACAAGAGGCTGATACGTTGAATTTCCGGTAATCGTACTAACCAGTAACTTGATAGCAGATTAACGTAATGTAACTTGAGAGCAGCTTAATTCAAATTTAACGTATTAGTGTAACGTACTCTCACTAGAACGTTTTCCAACAACCGGGGTTAGAAATTCTTATGAGTTTGCTAATATGCTAATGAACTACGTAACGTACTGCCAGCTATATTATCCGAAATAATCTGCGCGAAGAAGATTAAATTTCAAAATGTTAGTCATATTGCACTTTCTGTGAACCTGACATAATTTCCAGGAATGTAAACGAACTCAACGTTCTAAATTTATTAAAAACTTAACAAGTAATACAACACTTTATATTTTTTATTCAACGTCAACGTTTGTATCAGAAAAAAATACAAATGATTGGAATAAGCTTGCATGGAAATTTTCTGTACACAGAAATACCTTTTTAGTTTGTTATAAATGTACAAATAAGGGTACTCGACGTTCAGCAAGAAATGACGCAAGCTCCACACATACTGGAAGAAGCCATCTAGGATGTCTCCATAACTGTCATATGGCTTTGTACACTTTTATTCTCTTTAAATACATGTTCCACCTTGATTCGACGTCGTGACAGACTCGTGTTAAAGCGCCTTGCCCACCTTCTTTCTCTTGGGTTCAGCAAACGCATTTGATTTGCTCTTACAGCCGTCAGCAATGGTCCACCATCAGGATAAGCCTTGTCCACTAGAGGTTTTGCACTTTGTGGTAGGTCCAGAGGCTGTCCTGGTCCAATGCGGGTCATCGGCCTGTAAGATGTCGCATCGTGTGTACTACCAAGAAACCCGGCTTGAACATATCTCAAGTGGCCAAGGTTATCAATGATAAGTTGAGTGTTGAAACAGTGGTAGTGACGGTGCCCACTATAGAACGATCTCTCGGGCTCTGTTATGGGTCGGTATATCTCATGCTGGGTTGCGTCTATAGCGCCCACTGCGTTTGGGAATTCTGGCCAATTTCCCCTGATATTGGCTCATTTATTTACATTTAACCAGCGAATTTGATTTTGCAAAAAATACCTCCACATCTCTGGTATGACTCTGTATATAATTCGCACAACAGTTGATGGGTCGGTATCGAACCACAGAGCTAGACTTTCTACATGCAGATATTTGCGTATAGCCACAATAAGGTTAGCAGGGCCCCTATGGATATCAGCCTAGTTGCTGAAAGGGCTACCCTGTTGAAATAAAGTCTTTATTATTATAACTTGATTTGTGATGTTGAGTTGTAAGCGTCCTAGTCGTTGACGGTAATCCATCCCTTGTTAAACGTAATAGAGCTGGAGAAACATCTGCTACCAGCTGCAGAAATGACTGTGGGGTTTCACGTGTATTTCTCCAAAACAACCATGGCTGTCTTTGTATTAGAGAGAACTCATCCCTGCCATCAAATCCACTGCCACGGAAGCCTGGAAGAAGACGTCTATTTGACGGCACGTTTTGTATGTCTAACGGAGGCTGGAAAGCAGACAGAAGTTTCAAAATTGCGAGTATTTGCAAAAGCAGCACACGTATATCCTGAATCTGCATCTCAAGTTCACAGTGACTACCAGTCAAACTTCTATTTTTGAATAATTAAAATCGAAGCGTGCAACTAACACCGTTATTGTAATTAGTCCAGGCTGTTTGGAGTTTTGCACTTCGCAATTTTCTGAGCATTCAGTGCCCATTGAGTGACAATTGAGTTTAGCTAGTTTACTTGATTATTTCTGATAAACGTTTTGTCAAGATGTCATAAAAAGATTCTCTAATACCGGGAAATTCACATGGGTTAGGTAAGTAAATCATTTAAAGCCCATTTCTGGACTATTGCGACAAATTAATTTTATTATCGTTTTCAACTTATGGTTTGTAAATTTAATTATGATAGGATCACTACCAAAGCGTGCTAATGTTGGTGAGAAGGAAATTGAATTTCTTTCTAAATGCTACAACGAATGTAATAGCAAAGAGTGGCTTGACATCCTACAGTACTACAAAGAAAGGATCCTAGAGGCACAACTCCCTCATCATGTTGTGGCGCTCTATCTAAGGAGCCCACTGGCGAGTCGACTGATTACCAGAATGAAGAACATTTTAAAGAAAATGTTGCCTTCCCCGACTGAACCAATAGACTCCATGAAGTATGCAGAGAAGAAAACGCTTTCCCAGAGAAGACAAGCAGCGAAGGACAACTTAGAGGGAGAGTATGTGGCGTCATCATCATGCGAGAGCGAGTTTGATGAAAAAGATGACTGTATTGCCGGTACGAATAAGGTATCTAAAAAGAGGAAGGTTAACAATGCAGCAGAAACCCAAGCTGCACATAAGAAAATGTGCGAAAAGGCTTTGGAAACGATTAGTAAAGTAGATGCTGTTTTAAGCAAGGTGGAAAAATATCTAGATAAAAATAACTAAGCTATAAAAAATGGAATCAAATCTTCAATCTCGACTGTTATAGCGGGCTAGTATATCGTCACTTGTACTCAAAGACTTGTAATTTACAAACGTTGCTGATAAAGGAAACTTCTATAAAAATCTTGTAACAATTTTTAGTGAGTTTTTAGAGAAGTAAATTCGTTGGTGCTGGCCTATCTCCAGCTTCTCAGAAGTTTCATATGTATTAAATGTGAAACTTCTGAAAAGCCTGCGGAGATAGGCCAGCACCAGCAACAGCGAGTTTACTTCTCTAAAAACTAAATATAGCGTTAATAGTTTTGAGCTTTTTAACGTTGAGTTCATTTACATTCCTGGAAATTATGTCAAGTTCACAGAATGTGCAATAAGACTAACATTTTGAAATTTAATCTTCTTCGCGCAGATTATTTCGGTATAATATAGCTGGCAGTACGTTACGTAGTCATTAGCATATTAGCAAACTCATTAGAATTTCTAACCCCGGTTGTTGGAAAACGTTCTACTGATACGTTCGGTTAATCTGCTATCAAGTTACTGGTTAGTACGATTACCGGAAACTCAAAAAACATTTACAGTAATGACTTGGTTATTTGCTCTGCGTTTTCACAATAAATCAAACTCTCTCGACTTTAAATTCATTTGCCCGGTAAATTCTTAAGCGGTTTGCTTTCTGGGGAGTTTGTCTATCTCTATACATTGCAATTGTTTAAATAATCTGATCGCCTATCCCGTAGATGATGCATGTAGTGTAAAGTTTGAGGTCCTTTTGAGGGTAATTTGAAAATTAAATTTAAAAGGTTCAAATATTTTATGAAATAAGCTATCCAAATTGCGATTCCGATCGGGATTAAAACTGCGATCCTAACTTCGATCCTAACTGTTGGTTTAGTTTATATTTACTTAAGAATCCAGTCTGGAAAAAACCGAATTGGAAATGTCTATGTCCACTATGTGCCTTTGTCTTCTCCTCTATTGGACAACTATCTTGAAAACGATTCAGTCACTGCCATTCGCCGTCTGAAGAGAATTATTATTATTATATAACTATTAGTGAGAGAGGAGTCGAAACATGAAGCGGTAGAGAGAGCAAATAAAGATAAAGTGCCAGCCAAAAGAGACTACCAGACAGCGAAAAAACGTAAAGGAAACAAGTCAAAGAATACTTGATGATATGATCAAATGAAATACGCTAAAAAACGAACACCGGAGCAGCGAAGACGAGAAAAGATTGCCGAGTTTGTTGAGGATGCGTCTACAGGTAAATTAGCCTCCTTTGCAGCCCTTCTTAGGGTCGTCACGCAACGTTTGAACGGCTGCAAAGGAGGCTACAGGTGAACTGGGTGACGGACAACCGGCTAAACGCAAGAAAAGCCTGAAGCAACCATGAAGCCGATGAAACTAACAAGTCCATGTGTGAACAGGCCACAAAAAAGCATCGGTGTAATGAATACAGTATTATTAGCCAAGCTTGAGGAAGTTTAAGGGACTTTAGGAATAAATTTTTTTTTAATCTGGTGTTTTTTTAATGAATTAAATTATTATTGTTAGAAGCTTGTAGCTCTCATAGTATACACTCAATTGAAGAATCGTTGTCGGGTTCACAAACATATATCATGAAAGCTGAGACCGAAATGACACATGAGAAATGACATAATTATATTATAACAAGAGAAAATGAACTAAGAGAAGGAATCCCCGTGCCCCATCATGTGCACACTTTGATGCTATTTTTAGAATCCATTCTAAAAATATCACCCAATGATATCACATATTTGATCGTTTGATTTTCTGCACGCGCATAGTACGCGCGCGCTCTACGCTGTTTGCTAACGTTTTCTTGTGCTTTTCTTATGTTCAAATGTTCAAATCTGCCCTTAAGATAACGATGTAGGTCGAAAGCTTTGGAAAATAAATGTAAAAATACTCCAGAAAAGTAAACAAATTACTACTTCAATTTCCTGTTGTATTTGCCAAGCTTTCGACGTGCACATTCATATTCAGGGCAGAGTCAAATTAACGGAAAAACCACAAAAACGTAAGCAAACAGCGCAGAGCGCGCGCAGTAAATGCGCGTGCAGAAAAATAAATGGTTTAAAAATAGCATCAAACTGTGCACATGATGGTTACTGAGCAAGAGAATATGAACTAAGAGAAGGAATCCCCGTGCCCAATCATGTGCACACTTTGATGCTATTTTTAGAATCCATTCTAAAAATATCACCCAATGATATCACATATTTGATCGTTTGATTTTCTGCACGCGCATAGTACGCGCGCGCTCTACGCTGTTTGCTAACGTTTTCTTGTGCTTTTCTTATGTTCAAATGTTCAAATCTGCCCTCAAGATAACGATGTAGGTCGAAAGCTTTGGAAACTAAATGTAAAAATACTCCAGAAAGGTGAACAAATTACTACTTCAATTTCCTGTTGTATTTGCCAAGCTTTCGACAAGCACATTCATATTCAATGCAGAGTCGAAATAACGGAAAAACCACAAAAACGTAAGCAAACAGCGCAGAGCGCGCGCAGTAAATGCGCGTGCAGAAAAAAACAAATGGTTTAAAAATAGCATCAAACTGTGCACATGATGGTTACAAGGCTATATAGGGGGGATTCCTTCTCTTAGTTCATTTTCTCTTGTTACTGAGGCTATATAGGGGGGATTCCTTCTCTTAGTTCATTTTCTCTTGATTATAACTATTCATTTGCGCCATCCATGCAGTCGATTTAGAATGCCAAGCAAACGCGTATTAAAAACAGTGGATGATGCCACGGGTCGCCGGTCACAGCATGCAATCAGGATGCTTTGCGGCCAATCTGATTATTGGAATCAGAAATCAGGAATTGTACAAGAGTTATTTTAGATTCCTGTTCCAGAAATCAGAAAACTTACTTTTCAGCACCGTCTAGGCATATTACATGGGCAAAAATACAAGTTTGTAGGAGAGAATCTGGATTTTGGATTTCCGTTTCCCGAATCAGAAATCGCATTTCTGTTTTCTGAAATCACAATCTCGCTGACATACGACGAAACACCACGTGTGGGGGAGGGGTGACCACTCGAAAATACTAATACTTCCGGTAACATTACCTGCGCTCTATCACCCCACCCCAACCTCCCAGTCCAATAGTTGTCGCTGTCGTTCAGAAGAGGAAAATAAGGATGATAGAAATAGCAATTTATTTAGCGCATAAAATCAAAATCGATCTAGCTCAACCACCATCTTGACCTACGCTATCATTGAAAATATTTATGCTAAGCGGTTCCAATAAAGTCCAGAAAAACACACGATTAGCAGTAGTAATAATAACAATTTAAAAAAAAATTGTAATATTAACCTTGTTTCTTGTATCGGTCTTTCATCGTGTTCTTGTGGTTTTTTCATTCTTGGGTTTTTTCTTCTCTTTGTCCTTTTGCGATTATTTTTTCTTCTATCATCTCGAGCGCTGGATTGATCCACCTTAGCCACGAAGTTCGACAAATATGCTCCAATGACCATAAAAAATCCCATAAGAAATATCACAGCAACAATTAGCAGCCCTGAGCATTGTTGGTCCTCTTGGAACTTGTTCATGATTAGACAGTATGTTGAGTTGAACGGATCGAAATGTTACGTTATTGAACGATGTCTCACTTTTCTATCCAGTATGTAACTTTCCACCTTCTTAAGAGGGCGTCTCTGTAACAGCTTGCCACTCGATCTGGGCTCGAAAAACAATACTGAACAAAACACGAATTAAGATTCTTGGGTGACCTGGAACATCAGCTTAGGACTGGACAACTAAGAAAACCAAACAAAATTTCACCTTTCGGGGAGGGGTGTCAATAGAATACGGTGCGACGGGGCATTATCCTACCTACCCACTTTACCCCGGACCGGAAAATGTTTTGTTCAGTATTGTTCTCGGTAACCAATCAGTCAACAGCTCTGTATGTTTGTCAGACACGAGGAGCTTAGGCCAGTATAAAAATTCTAAACTGATGAGGGTCCTCGCTGTAAGAAAAATGAGCAGTTAATTTTGCTCTTGGGCTAACACAACATCATCAGATGGACCCAAGAAACATGTAAATAAGTTCTTACGCGCCGAACATTGCAGAACTGAAGCACAATTGAATTTAAAAGTATCGTTTTACATGATTCGTCCAAAGCAAATGTCCCGTGATTCGCGCGCGGTAAAAAGTTTTTTTAGTTTTTTAAAAGTAATTAATCTATGGAATAGGTCACGGTCACTCTGTCACGTTGCTCTATTTAGGTCTCAGTCACGTTTTAATCCCAGTTATCGGATTATGACAGTACAGAGTGATGACATAAAACTTTCCAGATATACGATTCTTAAAACATTGTAAACTGGTCTTAAATGATGTCAGTTGCTCTCAAAATCAAAAGATTCATTGATCTACTACTTTTAACTATTATATTGAAAAGTATTTGTACACTGGTGTTTCGTTTTGGTACTGTTTCGGTGTTTCGGTGTTTCGGTGTTTCGGTGTTTCGGTGTTTAGCAACACCCACGAACATAGCTTGTCATCAGATCATGATTGAAATACAATACTATTATGATGATATAGGCACAAGAAATTAATTGTCTTACTTCAGGCGGAATTGTACGGAGCCCCTAAGGGGCCATAGCAACAAATTTTTTTGTCAACCAAAGGTCGACTTATATGTCGACTTATTAGTCGTTCCCATTTAAATAAGTCGACTTATATGTCATGGGACGACTTATAAGTCGATTTACCTAAATAAATCAACTTATATAAGTCGACTTATATCTCGACTTATAACTAGTCCGTCGACTTATAAGTCGACTTATAACTTGTCAGCGATTGCCCTCCCTACGGAGCCCCTAAGGGGCCATAGCAACAAATTTTTTTGTCAACCAAAGGTCGACTTATATGTCGACTTATAAGTCGTTTCCATTTAAATAAGTCGACTTATATGTCATGAATAAATCGACTTATATAAATCGACTTATAACTCGTCCGTCGACTTATAAGTCGACTTACATCTCGTCCGTCGACTTATAAGTCGACTTATAACTCAATTCCGTCGACTTATAAGTCGACTTATAACTCGTCCGTCGACTTATAAGTCGACTTATAACTTGTCAGCGATTGACGTCCCTGATAGCAATGGGGAGACTGGGCTGGTAATTCCAAGATGGCGACCGAAATGTCAAGAAATGACCTAATCGAACATTACTTTCATATTGGGTATAACGAGAGCGAGTCGCATTGTTTCCTTACCAACCACTAGACCGTGGTCCACCACTAGTCTTTGCCACATGGACCGATATCCAACGTCACGTCCAGTGCAACGAAGTTCTCTTCCTACAATTTAGAATTGTTGTAGTATCAGCAACATTATTCCGTCTTGAAAGACCTCTCTGAGCAAGAATTCGCTTTAACTGCCTGGAACTAAGTCTCTCGTTGCGTATTAGAAGAAGACATGAGAGAATTTCGCTCTGGTTATACCCAATATGAAAGTAATGTTCGATTAGGTCATTTCTTGACATCTCGGTCGCCATCTTGGAATTATCAGCCCAGTCTCACATTGCTATCGGGGAGGTCAATCGCTGACAAGTTATATGTCGACTTATAAGTCGACGGACAAGTTATATGGCGACTTATAAGTCGACGGACGAGTTATAAGTCGATTTATATAAGTCGATTTATTTAGGTAAGTCGACTTATAAGTCGTCCCATGACGTATAAGTCGACTTATTTAAATGGAAACGACTAATAAGTCGACATATAAGTCGACCTTTGGTTGACAAAAATTTTTGTTGCTATGGCCCCTTAGGGGCTCCGTAATAATCACAACATTGAGAACTATAAAAGTACAAAAAATACATTCAAATATTTTGAATAAAGCTTCTAAGCAGCGAAGAGAAAATATTTGACTAGGGAAGGGGATGCTATCTGACCCCACTAGAACAGGATCATTTTGTCGTACGTTGACGCTTTCAAAGGTTTCCCTAGCTACATTTAAAATTTATTTTGCCGTTTTCAGAAAAGATTAAGGTATTTGAAGAAAAAAAGAGAAATAAGGATGATAAAAATAGCAATGTATTCAGCGCATAAAATCAAAATCGATCCAGCTCAACTTTTATTATTTGAATGGCCTATAATTTCGCTAAATTAAAAATCATTAGCAATTATTCGCTGAAGGCGAAGTGAATATCGGGGAATATTTACCGAGACGCGAGTCTTCGAGCAGCGAGGTAAATATTCTCCATATTCACTGAACCTAAGGCGAATATTTGTTTTAGCATATACCAACTTGTGTACAAAGTAACTTATTCGTATATACAATAATTCAATAAAAACAAACAAACAAAAACTTTAATTTTAGTTTGCGTGACAAATTCACGCAAAACTTTTAGCAAACCTTTTAGGCGATACTTGGTTGCCTTTTTAGTATTGATAGGAATGGCATTTACTTTCATTTTTTTCAATTTCCTCATCGGAAATTATAGCAAAAAGATTGCCGGCAGATTGCCATTATGTTGTCGACTCGAAATTCCGAGATTCAGAGGTAAGTATCGTACAATATTCACCTCCAATTAACCAATGAGCGCGCGCGTTCTTAGGAATAAGTACACAAGTTGGTATATGCGAATGCTAACATTTTATATAATTCCATGTGATGCTTGGCTAGTTCGGTTGCGGTTGATGCGGTACATCCGGTCCACGCTTTCAAATTCCCTGGCTGTGTTGAAAAAAGAAAAAATATCGTACAATAGAGTTTTTCTGCACAAATACCTTGCACATGCCAATGTGCAATTCTTGACCTTAAGTATGGTAATTCGTTAACACCCTATTGTTTATTTTAGCTAGCAAGGTGGATTATATAACAATGAGTCGAAAACCGCACATAGGGCCACAGGGAGCCCGGCCTTAGAATTTGTACATGAATAAAAAAAATCAGTAAGTGCTTTATTGGGTTTCCTTGGGTTTCCTTTGTTAAGAATTTGTTCATGAATAAAAAAATTCAGTAAGTGCTTTATTGGGTTTCCTGTGTTTGGAATTTGTTCATGAATAAAAAAGTGTTAAGTGCTTTATTGGGTTTCCTTTGTCGAGATTTGAAACAAGAGGCTGATACGTTGAATTTCCGGTAATCCTATAACCAGTAACTTGATAGCAGATTAACGTAATGTAAGAGCAGCTTAATTCAAATTTAACGTATTAGTGTAACGTACTCTCACTGATACGTTCGGCCATAAAATTCCACTGATACAGCCATAAAATTCCAATTTTTTTGGTGTTGTTTTTGTTATTTTACATCGTTAACTAAATCAAAACATTCCTCATAAACTGTTCTCGCAAGCAGGCTATTGTAGTATAAGCGATAACCTAATTGGTCAAAAATAAACCAATCACATTAAATGTTACAAAGTGAATGACGTCTTTTTCGCGCCCTTTTTTTCCGCGCTTTTTATGCGTTGTCATGTCATGTCCCTACCCTATCAATTCTCCAGATTTGAATACCTCATGGGTTGACAGCCCTGCATTTACAGTAATGACTTGGTTATTTGCTCCGCGTTTTCACAATAAATCAAACTCTCTCGACTTTAAATTCATTTGCCTGGTAAATTCTTAAGCGGTTTGCTTTCTGGGGAGTTTGTCTATCTCTACATTGCAATTGTTTAAATAATCTGATCGCCAATCCCGTAGATAATGTAGTTTAAAGTTTGAGGTCCTTTTTAGTGTAATTTGAAAATTGAATTTAAAATGTTCAAATATAAAATTGTAATATTAACCTTGTTTCTTGGATCGGTCTTTCATCGTGTTCTTGTGGTTTTTTCATTCTTGGGTTTTTTCTTCTCTTTGTCCTTTTGCGATTATTTTTTCTTCTCTCATCTCGAGCGCTGGATTGATCCACCTTAGCCACGAAGTTCGACAAATATGCTCCAATGACTATTAGAAATCCCACAAGAAATATCACAGCAACAATTAGCAGCCCTAAGCATTGTTGGTCCTCTTGGAACTTGTTCATGGTTAGACACAGTTGAGTTGAACGGATCGAGATGTTACGTTATTGAACGATGCCTCAGTTTTCTACTCAGTTATTAGCTTTCCACATTCTTAATTCGTGCGTGACCTGAAACAATCGGAATTGCGTCACTGCATGAAATAATGAAAATCCTGGAATTTCCGACAATGGAAATCTTTTTGAAATCTCACGTGTCATGAGTAATGAACGCAACGTATCATGATACGTAGAGTATAAGAGAATTTCTTGGTCTTGATACGTTGGTACATGGAGTGTCATGGGGTATCAGAATCATGATACTCTGTGTCACCGCGTGTCATTTAGTACCTGGATACGTATACCCGTACCACTGCGTGTCATACGTATCACGGTACAGTATATTTCGAGTGTCGTAATGTATTATTCTAATTTATTATATAATTACAATTCACACGTGAAAATAACTGATTAAATTATTTTCAAGCGTGAAGATAACACCATTGCGATTGCTATTCAAAAATACACGGAAAGAATTGCCTGAAAAAACCAAACATACTTCATTGATAATTATATGATAAACAAAATATTATATGGCCGCTTGGAGATACGAATTTTATGAAAAGATCTCTAACGAGGGAGCGTAGCGAACGAGTGAGAGATTTTCAACACGAGAAGATCAAATCCTCTATTTATATTTATATTTTCAACACGAGAAGATAAAATCCTCTATTTACACTGCTGTCACTACGTGTTTCAAATTCGTATTGTTCTACGGAATTGAATTAGTCAATATATATCGTCAATTTTCTCTTTTCTCATGCCCTTGTAGCTTAGAATAAACTATACAGAGTAACGCAAAATATATGATATGGAGAAATTTATGACCTTGCTTATTTCTTTTGGACCTTGCTGTAGTGGTTCTAGATTATCTCGAGCACTATAGTCAAGATGCGTGACGTTCAAGTTCTAGATTATCAGTTTATTCAGAGTTCAGTCAGTCATTGATTTCACAATTCCACAATTCCACAATTCCAATCATGCATAAGCTATAACACTTGCATTGAATGATAACGAGTCTTATCATGGCCGTGTTATTCCAAGTACTATTTTTGAATTATTTGTGGAGATCCCCTAGACCACAGCACAAAAGAACAAGTCTCTGCCTACAGGTGAAGTTGCGACTCTTCTCTGCAAAGCGAGTGCTCGAACCTTCGGCCTTCCTCGAATGTCGGGGAGCCTTAAAAGGTCTTTTGTAGTTCCGAGGAACTTGACGGTGCCTTCACTTGACTGCATGGGAGGTTACTACCGGGACCCAAGGCCACAGATAACGCCGCCGCGCATTGATAGTACCTATTCTTTCGTCATGTGCAGCTGGTCGACGAGTACATCCCAACCCGTCACTATGAGCTAAGATTTGTGTCCCGTGTGGGACCGGAGAACAACTTGCGAAAATCTCCTCTTGTAGCCGCATATTCATAGCATGTACCAATTCTTTCGTCAAATGCAACTAGTGACGGTTTCTTTATCCAATATGAGTTAATAGGTATATCACATACGCAAAAATCTATAAAAAATCTTTATACGCATGCGCAGTTTGGAAATTTGAAAAAGCGATTGTTCCTATAACGTAGAACCAAACAAAACAAATGAAAAAACACGAACCGAAAAATTGCAGGCTTGAATTACACGAATTACGGCTCTAAATACGCGAGACATGAATCAAAGAAAAAACTTATGTATACATACACGTTAACACAGTGTAAAATTAAGATGTATCAGAATTCTTCAAGAAATGTTCATTTGGGGTCAGTTTTTTTATCTTGCATTGCATTTCAAAACAATAGTTTTTTAAAAAATAATGAAGTAATAATATACTAACAGCTAGAATAAACTTCTGGTACAATACGAGACAATGTTATCATTTTTTCATCAAAAATACTATCATTGCAATTTCTGGATATACTATACTCGAATATCTAACTATAAACATCATCTTTATACATACTACACAAGCTAGAGTGAAATCAGAAACCTTGAAATAAGGTTTACTGACAGTAAGACAAATTCAAAGAAAACAATACAATTATAATATCTTTTTCCCAGGTCAGTGACTCCACTCTCTCTTTCTCTGTCTATCTATGTTTAATATATATACATAAACATCAGTTTTATGTAAGTGTATTCTCATCATATGTAAATACAGATAATGGATTAGGTATAGCAACAGTAAATTTTATGTTGGTTTTTAGTGAATATCTGTTATAATTTATAACATTGTAGATTTTGGCAAGGGAATAATGACATTGACCTTTTCTTTTTGTCTACTTGATGCCATGATTACAGTCTTAACTGCAACACAACTTTCCTGAATTCTAGCTACTGGCATAAAGTTAGCAAATGGAGGGACAGAATACTCAAAGTCAGTAGACCAGACTTGAAGTGGAGATGAGTACCTAGCTGTGCACAACGGGTGCTTAACAAACCAATCTACTTTTGCCAAAACATGAGTTATTCTTTCGGACTTGCCATTTTCTTTACCTAAAACAATGTCATGCGAAAGAAATTCCCTAATTACGGCTGGTCTTTTGCCACCATCAAACCAAACTGCAAAAACCGTAGAGGCCTGTTGGTTATCAGTTGGATGGGATTTATAATGACAACCAGAAAGAAGAAGATGTTTAAATTTCTGACAAAAACTCGACACATGAAGAATTCTATGATTAGGATAAACATATTCATACATGTGCCTTAAATTTGTAACGTATAGAGCATTGACAGCAGTTTTACAAATTGGGGGCAGGGGAAATTCAGCTTCACTCTTTGAGAAGTTAATTTCTTGGGGGTTTCCATCCACTGATGCTGCAGTGGCTGTAAAAAGCTTAGGATCTACAGTTGTTTGTAAAAGTGTTCCTCTTTGCTTGACTGCATCATCAATGAGTTCTTTGATATCCTGCATCTCATCTGGAAATTCAGAGTTGATCAGCTCCTGCTCTCTGAAAAACTTGCGCATCATCTGTACACCTAAACACACAAAATTTTTTTTTTCAATAACAGTGTTGTATCACTTTCCATAGGTGGGATCGGGGGGGGGGGGGGGGGGGGGGGGGGTGTTGAGGGGCATGGGGACATGGGAACTGTATGTTCATATCAAGATGTACTGTATAAATTAAATAGTAATATTACAAGATATCACCTACATGTAGAGACCTTACTTTCGATGTCCTTTACATCGTTTGAAATAATAATGGTTTGGAGAGTGGCTAATCACCCTTCCATGCAGAATAGGTGAATTGCAGAGGACACATCTCATGTGGGCCAACTCATGACTGACCATGAAACACAGCTCAGATCAAGTAAGGGTTGATTT
Source organism: Actinia equina (assembly GCA_011057435.1). Taxonomy (NCBI): domain Eukaryota; kingdom Metazoa; phylum Cnidaria; class Anthozoa; order Actiniaria; family Actiniidae; genus Actinia; species Actinia equina. Next base: position 42,606 of record WHPX01000959.1, on the reverse strand, counting down.
TTGTTAAGGAAGGAAAACCAGAGAACCCAGACAACGTTCCCCCCTATGGCCAGGTGAGAACTAACAAACTCAATTCACTCATGGTGTTGAGTCCAGTTGTATGTGTTATGGTTATTACATTAGATAATATAACTTACCAATGTTGACATTATTGGTGTGATACTCCCCCAAGATTCCATTGTACCGTTCGAATGAAAAACACCAGAAAGAATATACTGGACCATAATCTACGACACACTCACATAAGTGTCCATGAAGATGCATGTTTGGAGTGCATCTTTCCTTTCCACACAGCTCTTCAAATTGTTTACAAAAAGACATCAATTCTTCATCCGCCTTCTTGCAACCAATTGTAGTTATTACTTTGGAGCATAAGATTTGGCATGCATGGACAAAGTGTGTCCACATACAGTACTGTTCATTGGGAATTAAACCCTTTAATGCATACAAAGAGTACACACAAACCCAGTTCTTCCACTGATCTGCTGTGAATCCAGTAAAGCCATTCAATATTTTTCCAGGTATTCTACCAATTTCTGTTGGAACCTTGACACTGTTAACACGAGTTTGAATTCTCTGAAAAGATGCATTACTGAGAAAACCCATATCTAACCAAGTGTTAAGCACATGCTTAGCAGTTCCAAGTAAAAGATTGTGCATGGGGTCAATAATAACAAATCGCACGGCATCATAATATGGCAGTTGGAATAAGGCAGAATATCTTGCTCCAGTACCTGATGAGATACTTTTTGCATCAGTTGGTGTTTTAGCATGCAACTCTCTTTCTGCATCTGCCTTGTGTTGATCACTTGTGCGAGGTATCCAGTTGTCTCTGTCAAAGCCTGAATAATCTGTTTTATCTCCAAACCTTTGTCTTGTAAATTCTTTGAAGCATTTATTGCATCCTGCAAATGAAATAATTTAACACCATAATATTATAGCAAAATCATACACATAAGAAACTGATTGTTTCAAGTTAGCCTAAAGAGGTTTTTTACATAAACATTGGCAATTCCTGGGAAATCAGGCTAAATAGGTTCTTTATTTTTAAGGGGAAAAAAGCACTTGTTGTTGAGAGAATATTGGTGCAGTCTATTGGTCTATAAAATGTGTGCATATAGTTTTGTGTAAATTCTTGAAAATAAAAATACAATAAATTGTGAATTCTTAAGACTTCAATCTTGAAGTGTTGTAATTAAATGAATTTGACAATGGCAAGAAGCTGTTTAAAATCATAGCCCTAAAAACATTTTTATAAAAATAGGCAGGCAATGACTGCATGTCTACTGCTGCTACAGTACTAAATGCCCTTAAAAAAGAACCTCTACCAATTTACAAAATTATTGCCTTTCCTATTTGAATTATATCAAGGCTTTAACCCTTTCACTGCTTTTCATCAGTGACATTCTGTGTTACTAGAATGTATCTAGGATTTGTACTTTAAACTAGGATAGTGATGTGTGTGCACACACAGTTGGTTGATTTTGATTAGTTGATAAGCTAGTCACCTAGTTTGGCTTGTGTTTTGTTATTAAGAGAGTGCTCAAATCTTATTTGACAGTGAAATTTTTATCCCCTTTTGGCCACTGAAGAAAAAAATGTTACATTCCTGGCAGGCCACTTTTGGCCTTTTTAGTAGTGAAACTTATTAAAGATAGGATATAAGATGATGTCAAAACATGAAAATATAAAACATACAGATAGCAAACGCAGAAAACAAAATCAAATATACTAGTGTTGATTGATATTTACCTCGCTTAGCTCCATGGCCTACAAATCCACCACACTTCCTTGATGCTGGTATATCACATGACAATGCAAGAAGTGCTGCTCTAAACATCTCATGTCCTCCAGCTTTTGTCTTCAATAGGATTCCATCCCACAGATCTATGAGTTCATCAACAAGTGGCTGAAGGAAAGTGTTCACATGTAGTTTTGGTTCTTTTGGTCCTGGAATGATACCCACAATTATAACATTTTCAGGTTTAAAGCGCTCATCTCTAGGAAGGTTCATGACTACCATGTAAAGCACTCCAACTGAATGGCATCCATGCTTTGTTGGTTGGAACCAGTCGAGATTTAACATGAAGCCAAATGTGTTTGGAACTGAGAGAAATGGTTGACCATCAACATATTGAAAGTCCTTCCAAACTTTGCCTTCAAAGCAATCTCCTAAAACATTATCTTCCAAATAGTCACTACGTATTCTCCATTCTTCACACTTTTCAATAAATTTGGTTTCTTGATTAGTGCTTCAAGGGAATCTGACAATTTTTGTAACAGTAGAGTTCCTTGGGATATAAGAAGTTTTTTCCAGATTTAGAGCGCATAGTTTTTGACAGTACAGCACCACATGGACGTCTACGAGATTGATGAGGGTGACGTGGAAATCTTATATGACTGCATTTTGCTGATACGATTTCTCCTGATAGTTTCCTTTTGATACACTGATCCATTGTATAAAGAGTTTTACATTTTGGGCAGACTCCATACTTCACAAACCCATCTTTCTTAATTTTCAGAGACTTGTGAATCTTGTACATTGTTTCAGGGATTGCTTTTGCAAACTCAACAAGTACATCTGCTTTGATTGCCTTCGATAGATATATGATGAACAGCTTAAAAACTTGAGCAGCAAAATAATTGCTCTATCTGACACCTTAAAAGTCATTTGCCAGAGGAGTAGAAACCAAAGCAGAACAGTTGTTTCTGAATGGGATTCAGGTTCCGGATGTACACTACCAGCATTGTTGTCTGTAATTATGTCTTCTTCTATTTCATCTGAGTACTCAAACTCACAATCTTCATCTTCATTGGCCTCAAACCCATCCTATGTAAAAGGGAATGCTCAAATTAAAAACAGTTATATCATGCAATTACAGGCACATACACATAATCAGCTATGGCAATACCACATTAGTTCTTACAATTTCTCTATTGAGGGATGGAGCTGGGTTATACTGATGTTTTTAAGCTTCTAAAATTGATGGATTATGGAAAATAGAGGAGGGAATATGACCATACTTAAATCAGTAATTTGATTATAAACAGGAATTGTTAAAAACAGGGGCCACCAAAAGAATGTAATGCAGATCTGAGTATCCAAACTTGTATCCATCTCTGTCCATAAATAGACCTCTTTACTTTCGTGTGCAAATTGCCCATTTCAAACCATGTGATGTTTACATGATGGTCTGGATTGTTTCTCTTCATATTGAAAGACTAAGAATTCTCCTGAGACCATCATGTAAACATCATATGCTTTGAAATGGGCAATTTTCATACGAAGGTAAAGAGGTCAAATGATTGACCATATTTTTAACATACTTCCACATGTTCACTATCAGGGGTATCTGAGTCACTATCTCCAGAAAATGATCTATCCTCTTCTGAGAAAAAAGCCATATCTTCTTCCTCCAAATTATGGTTTGGTTGAAATTCATCATGATCAGGAACGGCGTGTTCAAGAGTTTCTGGAACATGATCAGCGGCTAAATCCTGTAATTCTTCGTGATCCCTAGTAGCAGTACTACTACCTGTACCATATAATGCCAGATGATCATAATAGGTTCTCTTGCTAACAATTGTGTTGCAATGCTCACAGTGATAGACCTTATTTCGAGCAGGAACACGCTTTCTTTTTCCTGTGTAACGAAAATGCCATTATAGTGAATAAAATAGCTAGTGAATGATAGGACTTCATTTTAAAGCTGCTTCTCTCCAGCAATTCCTGGGATGATGTACTGTATATTTAAAGTAAAAGGTCAAAGTTGATCAAAAGCAGATATAAGCTTAGCCTACTTACCATGAAGATTTGGTTGGGATGACTCGCATTTTTGAGACATTCTACATGGCAAATGGTCGTAGTAAGTCCTTTTTCCCATCCAATTCTTACAGCAACTACAAAACTTTTTACTTTTGTTCATGTTTAAGGAACGTTAAAATGTATAATGAAAGAAATCTACGATAAGAAAATTGTAGATAAGATCTGTAATGTAAGGATCAGCTTTCACAAACTCCTGCGTATGTTTGAACAAGTAAGGACTTTGTCCTCATCCGGTCTATGTCTGTCTCTGTCGGGATAAGAAGCAGGAGTGTGTTCACGTGCACGTTGTACGTCATAGCATTTCGAAATTCCTATTGGATGAAATTGCAATGGCGGGCTTTTTCATTATATCAATAGATGCAGAATCAATCACTTCATTCTTTCCAGTTCTGGCTTTAATTGAGAGCAGAAAGTTTTCGATTTGTGAATTCACGACCTCTTTTGTGTACTGTAATCCATAACTTACATCTCTAATAGTCATCATGGTTCTTACCACAAGTTCTTTCTTTTCGGGAAGTGGAAATCGCACACAGACTACTACCTCGAGGTCTGATCGCAGTGCCTCCACGAATGATCAGGACCGGCGAGAAACAGTAGTGGTGAGTTCGCTGGAGTTGCGACAAATATTCGAAAGTATTAAGATATTGAGCAACACAGTTAAAGAACAAAGTGGCAAACTCGAGCAGTTGAACAACAATGTGAGTTTCGTGAAAGCTGAACTCATAAAGTTATCAACTACTGTGGATGAGATGCGGTCCGAGCTTCCATTGATAAAGGAGGCGGCAAACGAACAAACTGGCAGCCAACATTACGGACCAGTCCCTAAAGCAGTAAAGGTTAGACTTCAGAAAACATTTAAAAAAATCATTTTCCTGCTCGATGTGTTAATTTGAAAAGATTTGTTATTCCAGTTTTATTCCAATTTTAGTTTATTCAATTTACTCTAATTTATATATTACTGATTTAAGCTTATACCCTGGATGCGGCGCAGCTTATATTAAGCTTAGTATCAGGCAACTCTTAATTTATTGCTTCGATATGTTTGAATATTATGCAGTAATATTTTTTATCTCTATTTTAAAGGATGCCGTTCATTTACTGCATAACAAGCAAGAAGACAACGACCAGTTCAAAGGACAGGAAAGGTAGGTATTTTAGCACTTAAAAACTAAATCAACACTGTCAATTTTATTAAGTCGCTATTGTTTCGTGCTCTTTGTAGGGTTGACAGCTCTCACAATTCAAGGCTGAGAAGTTTTCTAGTAACAGAGTTGGAAAAAGAGGCGGATTTAAGTGAATTTTCAAAGCAAACGATTTTTCGTAAGTATTGTTGTTTCAAGCTCATTTTGTTAGGCGCATTTTTTGAGAACCGTATAAATATTCAATTGCAGGACAATTTTTAGTTTAAATGATAGTTTCGACAGTAACAACGTCTGCCATCTTCAGATTTAATATCGTAATGCATATTGCACGAGGTATAAATGCATGAATCAGTAAACAATAAAATTTAATGTAGCTTAAGTTAACTTATTTTCGATGAAATTCTTTTCAATAGCTGGTGTGACAAGATACTACGAAACTAAGCGCCAGCAACATCTGGACACTTTACCTGAGCGTTTAGAGGCTGCAGAAAAGAAGAGTTATGAAAAAAAACTCACATCCAGAAGACGGAGAGTGAGTATATTAAGCTCATATTTATTTATCGAAGCAGGGCTCGAAAACTAACCAAAATGCCCATCGTGTGTGTGCGTTTGCGTGTGCAGGGGAGGGGGAGGGGTGATTGTAGAAAAAAATTCATGTTAGTAGCTTTCTTTCTTGCTAAAGTAAATTTCATTATAAGGAGCCATCTTAAATACCTTGAAATCATCAAGATCTTTGAAAGTCGGTAATGCAAAAGCGAAATGAATACTGAAGGGGTGGTGGACCATTAGATAATTGATGGGAGGAGGGCGGGGGGGGGGGGGGGGGTTGAAATTGCACAGCCTCCTATCAACTATCTAATGGTCCATCCGTAATACAAACCTTAAAACTAACAAACCTTATTGACAGAATATTATAAGTGCAGTCCTTTTAGTTAATGCTTTCTTTCTTTCTCTCCCGCAGCTATTTGTGAATCGCCTCAAAGTGTGCGACGAAAATCAACAAGAAAGGTGGCAGGAACTAGATCCCATTCTAATGAGTGACGAAGAGGATGGAACTGGAGAAAATTCAGGCGCTTGGCTTGTTCGAAAGCCAATATGGCGAAGCCCGGAATTGGAAAATCTCATAGCAACACTCCAGAAAAAAGTGGACGAAAGGGATGCAAAAACCACTTTCAAACATCCCAAAAATAAGCGTGTACCTGGGCGACCTTGTCAGAGGCCTGTGCCATCTTCTTCTCCATCCTGGGCCATCCGTGAAAGACAGCCTGCAGCCCGGAGTAATCCTTCAAGTAATTCGTCGTCGTCGTCCTCCCCCTCTCAACACTCAACTTCAACTCAACGAGCACAAGCAAGTACACCTCGTCTGATAACCCCTACTTCTCCCTCAATGCCTCGTAACGCTTCTTCCTCATCTAACAGCGGAAATTCGGAAAGGCAAAGTCGTAAGCGGAAGGCATCCAAAAAGAAACGTGACCATCATATAAATAGACGGCGACTAGAACTATCAGACGTGGTACTCGCAGTTCAAGCTTCAAGCCAAGAGTATGACAGCAGCGATGAAAATATAAGCACTAGCGTTTGTTCATCAAACTCCTCTAGCTCCAAAAAGCGATATCGCAGAATAATGAGTGACGATGAAGACTAATTTGAACTTTAACGTCAGTGTATTTTGCATATTTTCATTTAATTGCAATTTGGCTTTAGCATTACTTATTCCATATACACGACTTCTTTGTTATAACTTTATTTAAAACTTTTTAATTGCCATGAATTGTTCCAGTTCCATATTAAAAAGTAGATTATCTCATCACATGACATGTACTAGATCTGATATTGATTGATGTAAAATAAAATGATTTGCTGTTGAAAGAAAACATTGCATATATTTTTTGTGGTAACAGGGGTACTTTTATTAGATTTGAAACCATAAGTTTAGAGCCTAAAGAATCCTCAAAAAATTTAAATTTCCGATATTCATTGAGTATAAACCGAATGACATTAAGTGTCAGATCACGTATTTTTAGTAACATGTAGAGTATCAGGGCAGCTTTGACATCTTATATTCCACCACACTTCGAGAAACACGAAATGTCAAAATTAGTAAATAGCCCATAGTATTTATATAAGACAAAAATACTATTTTGAATTAGCTAGCAATCAGCTTTGATTAAAAAATCGCCTTTCGTACTTGCAAAGTATACGGGAGTATAAAGTAAGTGTAACAAAGCTGACACTTCACGTATCTTAAGCGTATCCTGATATCGGAAATTTCAATATTCGCACTATATAGTGCGAATCCAAGAAAGTCCTTCGTTTGACACGCTATGACATTTGGCGTATACGATGCCCGACACGCCCGTATTTTAGCGTATACTCTGAAAATACAAGTGCGAATATAAGAGTTTCTGGTCTACGACACGCGGTTTTTCACGCAAGTGTGGTTATTTAGTATACCAGCGCTCTGATTGGTATAAAAAAACAAAGAGTTTTTATACACTTCACGATACTTTTCAAACTAATCAAAATGCCCTTGAGCGAACTCGTGGATACTAGTTGCACTTTGGGCTCCCTGTGTCCTTATGCTTATTGACGTATTCTCGATGGTTTCGCCACCTGATTGGCTCGTTTATACTTGTTTATTGTTTCCCAGCCAATCAGCTCGTTGTATTCCAAATCATGTATTGTTGTTATGTGTGGCGCCAGCGAGAAGGGGGTTTCCCCGATTCTACAGTCAGACCATTACATAAACAACAAACGGTGAGCTATATTATCAGCCTTTCGTGACCCTAAATCACTCAAAAATACGTCCAAAGTTTTATCATATACTCCTACATACAGTATTACAAAGGTTTTTTAAAAAGTGGAGAAGTATTATTGATATCATCTTTTACTTCGTTTTTATTACATTACTAATACTATAATCACAACATTGAGAACTATAAAAGTTCCAAAAATACATTCAAGCATTTTGGAAAAAAAAATTCTAAGCAGCGAAGAGAAAATATTTAACAAGGGGAGGTGATGCTATCTGACCCCCACCAGAACAGGATCATTTTGTCGTACGTTGACGCTTTCAAAGGTTTCCCTAGCTAGTAGTAAGAATGTAGAAGTAAGAATGATAAAATGACAATTTATTTAGCGCATAAAATCAACATCGATCTAGCTTAACTTTTATTATTTCCATCTTAAAAGATGGAACCAAACTAATTCAGAGCGAATTTTGGACAATTTTATTCTCGCTCCCTTCACAAAACTATTGCGTCAATTTAACTGTATTTTCCATATAATGTGCTTGGATTATCCTAGATTCTAACAGTGTATTTTATTTTAAGCTTTTTAAAGTGTTTAGCCTATTACGGCCGAAAATCAAACAGTGCTATTTTTCGTTTTTAGCTTTTTTCTCCTCATCCCCAGGTACGATTTTTCTGACATTTTCAGAATCTTATCATCTAGTACTATTGCAGCCTGTGTATAAATTTGGATGGAAAGTCTTGGGCTTGAAAATTCGATCCAAATTTGAAGCATTTGAAACATCGCGTTTTAGAAACATTACTATTGAATGGATTGCCTTGAAGTCTTCACATGCCCATTTCCAAGTATTGCGGATGAGCCTTAAGAAAAATCAGAATCAAATTTTAAAAACTCATCGAAAAAATTGTTTTTTTACTAATTGTCGTTGTAAACCTCAAATATGAGAGTTTATACACAGTGTGAAAATTGAATGGGCTGAAGTGTGGTGGAATAATGATAGATGTGTTGATCATCACTGTGATGATCAACACATCTATCATTATTCCACCACAGTTCTGCCCATTCAATTTCCACACTTATTATCTATGGGGGCCTGAAGAACCCAACAAAAATGACCGCTCGCCAACATGATTGGCTTCATAGCTCAGTTGGTAGAGCATCGCACCGGCATCGCGGAGGTCATGGGTTCGATTCCCGTTGAAGCTTGAAATCACTTTTTCAAGTCTTTCTTTACAGCGTTCGCTTAGATCGCTCATTCACTGTGATGATCAACACATCTATCAGTTTATACACAGGCTGCAATAGTACTAGATGATAAGATTCTGAAAATTTAAGAAAAATCGTACCTGGGAATGAGGAGAAAAAAGCCAAAAACTAAACAATAGCCCTGTTTGATTTTCGGCCATAATATGCTAAAAATTTAAAAATCTTAAAATAAAATACACTGTTAGAATCTAGGATAATCCAAGCACATTATATGAAAAATACAGTTAAATTGACGCAATAGCTGGTTTTGCGAAGGGAGCGAGAATAAAATTTTCCAAAATTCGCTCTGAATTAATTTGATTCCACCTTAAATAACCTACAATTTTACTAAATTAAAAATATAATTTTATATAATTCCATGATTCAGAGGTGAATATCGTACAATATTTACCTCCAATTAACCAATAAGCGCGCGCGTTCTTAGGAATAAGTACACAAGTTGGTATATGCGAATGCTAAAATTTTATATAATTCCATTTGATGCTTGGCTTGTTCGGTTACGGTTGATATGGTACATCCGGTCCACGCTTTCGAATTCCCTGGCTGTGTTGAAAAAATAAAAAAATAAAGTACAATAGAGTTTTTTTGCACAAGTACCTTAGTCATGCCAATGTACATTTCTTGCCCTAGGTTTACACCCTAGGCCTATTGTTTTAGAGTTAGTCGAGATTTTTGCTAGCAAGCTGGATTATATACTATGAGAGCTACAAGCTTCAAACATAATACTTTATTCATTACACCGATGCTTTTTGTGGCCTGTTCACACGTGGACTTGGGATCTATTTGGGCTTCATAGGCCAATACTTTATTCATTACACCCATGCTCTTCGTGGCCTGTTCACACGTGGACTCTTTGGCTTGCGTTTAGCCGGTTGTCCGTAACCCGATTCACCTGTAGCCTCCTTTGCAGCCGTTCAAACGTTGCGTGACGACCTTAAGAAGGGCTGCAAAGGAGGCTAATTTACCTGTAGACACATCCTCAACCGAAATTGAGGCGTTGCAACCTCCTATTGTATTATTATTTCGTGTTTACCTAGTATTTTACTCAGTAAGCACCCACGTTTTATAGTGAAATGACGTATTTTGGGAACGCATTGCTTATAACGAAAATCAGAAAAGATAAGCTGTTGGCGTAGCCGTTCTCTTTAGTACGTAAAAATAGGACATTCACGTCTTACTTTCAGCATAAGACGGCAGTGATGCACAGTATTTCGTACATTCCAACGCGTATTTATTGAACTGAGTGCAATTAGTGCTATTGTATGGTTGCCGTCGTCGTCGAAGAATTCCGAAGGTCGTGGGTTTGATTCCCAGTGAGGTCGGAAATTAGTTTTTCCGAATTTAATTCCAAGGAGTTTCGCTCGGAATAACCTCGTTCCCAAGCACTTTAACTGATCTATATTTTTATATCTTCATGTATTTCATAAGTGCCACGCGGTCCACATATTCTTGGTTTCCTTGGCTGCTTGATTTATTTTGAATTTTTCAGGAAAGGTTAAGATAACTTAACCTTTAGTTAACTTATAAGTTCTCTAAGTGGATCCAATAAAGTCTAGAAAAACACAAGATTAACAGTAGTAATAATAAAAAAAATTGTAATATTAACCTTGTTTCTTGGATCGGTCTTTCATCGTGTTCTTGTGGTTTTTTCATTCTTGGGTTTTTTCTTCTCTTTGCCCTTTTGCGATTATTTTTTCTTCTCTCATCTCGAGCGCTGTCTTGACCTATCTTCTTAGCCACGAAGTTCGACAAATATGCTCCAATGACCATTAGAAATCCCACAAGAAAAATCACAGCAACAATTAGCAACCCTGAGCTTTGTTGATCGTCTTGGAAATTGTTCATGATTAGACACAGTTGATTTGAAGGAATCGAAATGCCTTTTTACTAAGCGATTAGTTCGACTTATCTACAGCCGTATCTAGAGCCGCTCGTACTGACGGACTCAGTCATTTGCTAGTTACACCTTATAAAAGGCTGTATGGCACCAGTCGCATGCTGTTATTCCCTTGTGACCTTAAGAGGGGTGGTCCGTAAATATCACCTGAGGCGTGCAAAATGAAAAAAATCGAAATCGCTCAAATTTTGTCAAAACATAGGCCTTAGTAAGCTATAACTGTTGTATAAGTTTTACCTCGATCGGATAAATATTTTAGGAGAACTGCGCCGAAATTCATTTTTCGGGATCACTTCCAGTTTCTTCACGCGATTTCACCTCATTCGAAAAAAACTCTTAAAAATACTAAATTCCTTTGACTTTCTTTGACAAACGATATAGTTTTGTGATTTTGGAATACTAATCCTCATTTAGATGGATTTATTTGGCATTTTGCGTAAAATGAAAATATTTTATTGATTTTTACATTATTTTTATTATTTTGAGCAATTTTTCTTATCCTATATTATAAGGGTAATATCTCCAATGGTACACCGATTTACACAAATTAACTACTATAGGGGCAACTAGCAATGCTTAATCCTCACTTTTATCAAATAAAATTTTGGGGCACTCGAAAATTCGAATTATGGCAAGACGAAATGTAACCCCTATTTACCCCCAAAATAACGACAACTTAAGTCGCTATCGGTCACGCTTCATGCAGAAGAAAATTATTTGGTCCATTAAACCGCTTATTAATAGACAAAAAAACTCAATGGAGTAAAAGATAAAACCTTTATTGACATTCTGATAAAGTTTTAAGATGTTTGCAGTGATATTTTCCATCGTTTTAAGACAAACATGCTGAGTATTATTGTTGTGTCGCTCTAAACTAAAGGTTTCATCCAGTGATTTTCTGTAATTTTCGGTATATATTGGCTTTACAAACCTTCAATCACGATTTAACAACCTTACTTATACAGTATGACCACCTTTTACCTTATTATACTTGATTTGTAGAGAATTAAAACACATTGAAGACGATGCGAATACTAGTATAAAACTTGGAACAGTCAAACTCTCTGCAGGATGACGTGACTTAACCACAGGCAGCCCGTCATAACTAAATATCATGATATAAACGCGTACTATAATAAAGTTTGTCGAATATTTGGATGGTTTTCTCTTTTTTGAGGTAAAGTTCTGACTGTTGTACCATCAGTTTATGATATACACTTAGATATAAATGACCGAAACTAATTGATCATCTGTTTTAATTAAAACAAAGATATAAATTTAAAAAACGACATCTAATTGCAACGAAGAGGAAGCCATGAACCCCTTGGTCCATCCCTTGTCCGACACTACTGCCTCCACATCTCGCAGCTGATTAAGGCAAAACGAAATCACAGGCGATCTGCGATTCAAGAATATGACAAAATATGGTTTCGATAAATTTTATTTCCCATATCTTATTTTAGATAAAACATTTTATAATGTATCCAAAACTAAAAGGGAGGTCGCAGTCCCACCCAAAATCAGCCTCAGTGCTCTCTCCTCGATGTCTTGAAATGAGAAATATGAGGTTCATCAAACATAAAGATATTTTTAGGAAAAAAGGTTGTGAACATGGCTTACGCGCCAAAAGTATGAAACCCAACTGCGTGTTTTTTTTCAAACAGTCAGAACATCACTGCTGTGTAGTGCTGTTATTTCTGAAGTGCCTAATTTCAGTTCCTTGCAGATCAGCTGAAGAAAGATGATAGACATTTTAGTCAGTTGCTATTTGTAAACAACTGACAAAGGTTCATTGATTCGAACAAGATAGGATGCTGTAGGTTGCATTCTTACAGTATCGTGCTGCGAGTTCGTCAGCATGCAGCTTCATCTTCAGCAGCTGCCGTATCCTCTTCATCGTCATCACTTTCCTCTTCTTCTTCTTCCTCCTTATCATCGTATAGCCATGGCCACCCACTCTTCAACTGTTGCTTTGTTAAGGAAAAATAGGACTTTGCTTGGCTGGGTGAGAGGAATTCATTCACTTTATTTACGCAAACGAACAAAATCCTTAGCGGAAACGCCTAGTTTCCTGTATGATCAACTCACTTTCTTCATCCACTTCTTCTGTCACTTTGGATGACATTTGGTTCTCGGTTTTGAGGTGATCAGTGTACCTACTCTCACTAAATAAAGTGACTGACCGACTGACTGACAGACTGACTGACCGACTGACTTACCGACTGACTTACCGACTGACTTACCGACTGACTTACCGACCGACTTACCGACCGACCGACCGAAGGACTGACTAACTGACTGACTGACATGTTAGAGCTGAACCAGCACAGCCATTTATAGAATCTCGCACTCGAACCGTTTCTAGTAAAATATGCGTACATGAAACTTAATGTTACAATACATGGACTATGGTAGAGCCACTAATTTTTACTCAACTTTACAACTAAATAATTTAATAATTGATTATTAATATCGATTACAGATTAATACCTCACTGCACTTACGTAAAGATAATCCGTCAAGATATCCATGGCCGCAATCAATACACAACGCATAGCTGCAACATTTACAAAATTAATAATTGCGAAAGGCTTTGTTACAAGGCCCACTTTTGCATTTTTGTCAAAAGAATGACTTTTGTATATATCATGCTCACTACATATGTTGAGGACATGTAATAGTGAGAATAATATTAATTTTAGACGCTAAGTACATCTGATTACAAGTTAATAAAAACTGAATTCCTAACAAAATGAAGAACATAGTGTATGAGGGGTTGCAAAAAAAAGCAAAAACGAAGCTATTAAATATTTAAGTTTTAGACGTAGCCGTGACGGGCTACCTGTGGTTAAGTCACGTCATCCTGCAGAGAGTTTGACTGTTCCGAGTTTTATACTAGTATTCGCATCGTCTTACTGTATTCAATGTGTTTTGATTCTCTACAAATCAAGTATAATAAGGTAAAAGGTGGTCATACTGTATAAGTAAGGTTGTTAAATCGTGATTGAAGGTTTGTAAAGCCAATATATACCGAAAATTACAGAAAATCACTGGATGAAACCTTTAGTTTAGAGCGACACAACAATAATACTCAGCATGTTTGTCTTAAAACGATGGAAATTATCACTGCAAACATTTTAAAACTTTATCAGAATGTCAATAAAGGTTTTATCTTTTACTCCATTGAGTTTTTTGTCTATTAATAAGCGGTTTAATGGACCAAATAATTTTTCTTCTGCATGAAGCGTGACCGATAGCGACTTAAGTTGTCGTTATTTTGGGGGTAAATAGGGGTTACATTTCGTCTTGCCATAATTCGAATTTTCGAGTGCCCCAAAATTTTATTTGATAAAAGTGAGGATTAAGCATTGCTAGTTGCCCCTATAGTAGTTAATTTGTGTAAATCGGTGTACCATTGGAGATATTACCCTTATAATATAGGATAAGAAAAATTGCTCAAAATAATAAAAATAATGTAAAAATCAATAAAATATTTTCATTTTACGCAAAATGCCAAATAAATCCATCTAAATGAGGATTAGTATTCCAAAATCACAAAACTATATCGTTTGTCAAAGAAAGTCAAAGGAATTTAGTATTTTTAAGAGTTTTTTTCGAATGAGGTGAAATCGCGTGAAGAAACTGGAAGTGATCCCGAAAAATGAATTTCGGCGCAGTTCTCCTAAAATATTTATCCGATCGAGGTAAAACTTATACAACAGTTATAGCTTACTAAGGCCTATGTTTTGACAAAATTTGAGCGATTTCGATTTTTTTCATTTTGCACGCCTCAGGTGATATTTACGGACCACCCCTCTTAAAAGAGGGAAAATGTTAAATCATAGTTAATTAACTATGGTTAAATTAAAAAAACTAGGTGATGGTTTTAGATTATTCGTGAGATTTTTTTGCTCGTTTGAAATGGTAAAACAATCGAGAAGGGGTTGGCACGTTCCATCAACGTCTGGTGGCCCCACGTCTGGTGGCCCCTGTCTCAGTTTCTCCGCGGCAATACAACCTGTGATTACGAAACTTGGCAGGGATGTAGTCACGTGCCCTGTCAGTCACCCCGACGACTTTGGGTGTATGACGTCACATATCACGTGACTTGTTGAGATAACATTATCGCCAGTTTTTGAAATAAACCTTTTTTGACGTTATTGCGCTGCAAAAGTCTTTGCATATCAACGCTGATGGTAACCAACCCCCCCCTGGCAGCGTGACGTCACAGCTCACGTGACTCATAAGTAGCGTTTTCTGGCTAAACCATGACGATAAACCGCCCATAACACTACTTACGAAGACACAAGATAGAAATTTAATATTTCCCATGCCGTATTCTTACACACCTGTGGTGACCCCATCGTGCCAAACGTCTTGTGGCCCCACGTCTGGTGGCCCCACGCACCTCTGCTGGCCCCTGTTTCAGTTTCTCCGCGGCAATACAACCTGTGATTACGAAACTTGGCAGGGATGTAGTCACGTGCCCTGTCAGTCACCCCGACGACTTTGGGTGTATGACGTCACATATCACGTGACTTGTTGAGATAACATTATCGCCATAAAGTTCATGTCTCAAAAACACGGTTTTTAATCTTTAATGACTATCTAGGCAAAAAACAGAAGTGGATTCAGTTAATTTAACTATTCACGGACCTTATGGACTGTATTATATGGTTTAGATTCAATTCTATTGAAAAAAAACCACCGTACTTTTTGAGTTGAATGTACGCTATTGGATGTATTTTACAAGAGAAAATGCATGACATAACCGTGGTCAAGCTAGAAAATCGTCTCTCCTTGAAATAAAACAGAACCTGTCAAAAAAAACAGAAGTAGATCTGAAAACCCCGGGCTTTCCTGAACATTTTGGTCTATAATTCATAGTAATTTGTTAAAATTTAGGTTATACTATCTGTTGGCTTATCTGTGTGGTCACTGAATCGAAGACCTAATCAATAGGGACAGCGGGAGCTGAAAATCTTTGGGGAGGGGAAGGGGCACTGAAATATTATATTCAACGTTATGTGATAATGACCGCAGTTTTGTTTGACTGAATATTTTGGTCCCCCCACGAAATTTCGTGGGAGGGGGGAGGGGGGAGGGGGGGGGGGGGGGGGGGGGGGCGTCCCCTGACCAACTACACCATCCTTGCTCATATAACGTACATTAAGGCCAAAGTGTAAAATTAATGATTTTTATGTGAAAGGTCAAAGGGGATCACTGTGGTTACCATTAGTAAAGAACACAGTTTTACTATGTCACTTTTGAAGCCTCTTATCGACATGCAATAAACATAACTTTATTGAATTGTAACAATGCGTCTATTGTGTTGTGTTCACTTGAAACCTTGTTTTGTAGATCATATTGACAGAAATCTGACTGATGGTTGACAATTGACATTATAACAACCTTGTTCTCGTAAGTTAGTTTACGTGACCTTATGTGATAATCAATTAGTTCCTATTTGAACATGTCATCGACACTCCTCACGAGAGCGAACTACATATAATCGTGCTATTCAGTTGGAGGTTCGCAGAACAAGCTTCTGGGCCTCTTGAGTGAACCTGTCTCGAGTCTTTGCTAGCCATTTCTCGGTCCCGTTACACTATTTACAAATTAATATAAAACACGGTCTGTCACTTACTCCTGTTATTCGGACCGCAGCAAGATAGAACAATTTTAGTCTTGTTTAAGTTGGTTTCCAAATACTGGTCCTGGTATTAAGCTGATTTAGATAACAGCTTCATATTAAATCCGCATGTTTCGTTGGTCTAGTCACGCATAAGTATGGAGGATGGTGAAGGCAACCATGATCATGACGACCTTGTGAGTAACATTTGATCAGTGTTATTTCAGTTGTTTGTAGACAAACTGTGATACATCGTTCCTTCCTATTTTTAGCATCTCCATTGTTCAATACGAACAAGCGTTAGCGATATAGCTTTGTCTTTTCGTCGATGTAATAAAGGGAAAGAATGTCAGTGTAATGGAAAGCTGTTTCATTGCCCACTTTGCACGGATTCAAAACAACCTTCCAAACTCTGCAAATTGAAGGATCATTTCACAAGTGTTCACCTAAAGCCTCATGTAGATTGTAACGGTAAGTAACCTGAAAGCATCACAATTTTGGATGCATGATTTTCAGATGATATTTGGAATTTATAAACAATAGGACATAAAATACACTGCGCTTCAGTTTTTACAAACCTATTCATATGAATATTCCCGTTAAAGGGCATTTGATGAATACCTTTAAATAATAAATTCTACTGAATAATAGTGTTATGGGACAAGCCGCTTTAGGTAAGGTCTTCGGGACCTTTATTATATGAACTAATTACATGATTTAGCTCTATTTATAATAATTCTATGAAAGGTGTCATTCTATAATCAATGTGATAATATCGTTGAGTCATGATTGGCTAAAAAAATAAGTAAATTCCTTAGCACGATATTCTATTGAAGAGTAATACGAGTGAATATCTTGGAATTAAACAAAGCTTAAACTAAAGTTAATATTTGAATATATTGTAAATGTATTGAAAAACTACAAGGAATATTTATATCTAAGATTTAAAAGAATAGTGCTAAAATAACTGAGCAAAGGGGTAAAAACTGTGTAGGGCGTAACCAGAGGTACAAATGCTAATGGGAGGAGTTATGAGGTTTACTTGTGAATTCAATGCATGCCATTATCTGAACTCGTACGTGATGGCAGCCTTGCTGAAATTTTATATCGATATTTTTATATATAACTAATTTATCGTTCTTCATCATATTTTCATAAGATAAGCAATAGTAATTTGAAAACTGATGCCTATAGTTACTCTTTAAAAACATTAATTTTCTCACTCCTAACACTAGAATACTTTCAGTATTTGATTCTATACGTGAAGTCGAATGGCGAACAAATTCTTTTTTGCGTATTTGAGTTATATTAAGGTTTATATTTCAAGCATGTTACAATTCAAACATTTCATAAAAAGCATTTGGGTTTATTTGTCTAACCTCTAACCCTTGCCATTATCTGATGGAGACACGAAATCTACAATAAACATTGTATAAAACAATGTTATATATGACGATGCTTTAAGTTTTGTTTGAACAAGTCAACTGAAAGAGGACCGGTATGCCGTCTTACTTATTAACTTATTGGAATTATAAACCTTTATGAAGAAAAAATGAAGAACTATTTCCACAACTATTGTGTTCATAAACATAGAATCCTTATGAGAATATATTGTGTCACGGTTTAGGCAAATTTAAGTGTCACCAGTTATAATTGAAGGACTCAGAAAAGTTAACTTTGTTAATATTTCATTTTTAGGATATAAGATTCTGCGATGTAGCCTCGCATGCAGTTCCAATAAAAATGATGTATCCCATTATCATTGTCCTCAGTGCTCTTCCGTCTTCCCACGCCGGAAAGACTTCCTCCGACACTTGGGAACTCATTCTAGCCAAAATTCAAAGAAGCATAACAATGATGACCAAAAGGGAGAAAACATTGTGCAAAAAATAAGATCTGAAACATCTTCTGTATGTCACATTTGCCATAAAACTCTGGCTTCCCATAAATCCCTGCAAAACCACATCAGAGGGGTTCATTCCAGAAAGGAAGAGGAATTTATCAATTCTAATCACTTTCTTAACAATATATGTGTGGATAAAGATAGGGGGATATTCCTAGTGAGACGCAATTTTAGCGGCAACAGTAGCGCAGTTCACTGTGTTGTAAACTCGACAGTTTTTACTGCTGACGGAGGACTTTCCTGTGAACTTGACACCTGCACTGATATGGCCATTTCAGCGAGACGAGGAGGAGATCCGGCGTTCATGTGCTCACACATTCGGTCAGTTACCTTTGGAAAATCACCTGTGAGTGCCTATAATTTAGAAGATAACTCGCTAGAAGAACTTGTTAAAACAAAGGTGCGCTGGCTTAAATCCGAACGTCAACGATCCTGCATTGCGTTGAGAGATAGAGCTTTGGCTATCAATACTTTCCCCATTGTTGAACTACCTTTCATTCTCCCAAATTGTTCTATTCGATACAGACATTTTTCTGTTTTTCATGGGGAAGTAAATTACTTCAGTCGATTTGGGAGAGTCGTTGTGACTTTCGACACCACTACTAAAACCTGGTTCTGTTCATGCTCACCTGGTCAGAAACGAGGCTGTGACCATAGATGTATCGCTAAATGGTTGTTATATCAAACCGACCCATCTTCCATTCTTAGTAGCCAGTACTCGGAGGACGAAACGGACTCCATAGACGAGGATGTCGTCTCCACAGACAACGGATATGTTGCAGAAAATGCTGATCCTCCAAAAATCACTATTTGGACCGATTGATTGTATATCTACAAAAGGAAAAAAGGATTCCTCCTGTGCTTCCTGACAACATACCGTCGGATGTGGAACTAAATAACAGCTACCCCACCTCATTGGTTCCTGTAGAGACGATTTGCCATCATTGTGGTAACAGCCTGCTAGAAGAACCAATTCTGATAACCAACAAGGGCCTCATAATAACAACTTTCTCTGTGTTAAGAGGTAACTGTCTATGGTTTACGATTAATATGTACGATAATATATGATACAAATATATATATATACACACTCGATTGCAGAAAACGTTGTAGTGTACATTTATACCGCATTTATACAAATATCTAATGAGATGGATAACCGAGCCCGTGCGTTTGAACTTGTTTAAATATCAACTAAGCCCTAAATTCCATTGTTTCGATGCAAAACACGAAATACTAAATTATATTGAATTCAAAGAGGTAGATTACTGTTGCTTTGTTCTTTTGGAAATAGAGTGCTTACAATATATCCGTGTAATTAAAAACCTATCCCGGGTTTATAATTCAGCCCCGTTCTGCCCTGTTGATATCAATTCCGTCCCCGGCTTTACGAATCTGGGTTTTCCAAAGAATTTAAGAACCTACATCAAACAATGGATTTTTGCCTTGCCTGGATCAGCATTTACGGCTGAGCGTTACACTACAACAATGACCGATTAAATATGTTCATATAACTCCGCCCCAGAAGAAGGGAATAATTATTTTATCGTGGAATGGGGTTGCCTTTGTTTAAGATCAGTAAATAGAACAGTTCAGATAATCTTTTTGGTTTTACTCTCATGGGGAAATTAAAGTCGACTCTTGAAATCTCAATGATTTGGGGTTTTGTCGCACTATCAGCTATTCATATGAAGATTTGAATTGCATTTTAATTTCGTTAATTCTCTTTTTAAAAAAAAGCTTCAATCAATTATTGTCAATTGCGAGAACCTTGAGAATCTCTCTTTCTACAGTGAATAGAATACTTATACAATACAAAATCATTGAGGTTTCAAGAGCCCAATTTAATAAAAGAGCTTGCCCTCTGTAAATAGGCTTTGTTTATGTCCCAGGTATACATATCTACGTCAAGCGTTGCACTGTATGCAGATCTGTTTATCGCTACCAAGAATTTACGGAGGGAGTTCATAACTTCGACGATTTCCACTGTTTTTCTTTTAATCTCTTATTTTTGGTTCGAGAGTACGTTAAGGTAACGCTGTATTACATGCTTTATATATGTTTATCGTTATTCAAAACTAGAGCAAAGGAGAGGAAAGCAGGGAGAGCACACACCCCTTTCCCCAAAAGCTATGGTTTTTAATTGATCGTTTTTTAATGATATCTGCAGCCAATTATCGAACTGACGGAAGATCGACAACGATGTGGGCAATACACGCATACAAGATCGGTCGTCCTTCTTCTCAAAACTACATCCGCCATCCACCCCCCAACTCCCTTCCCCACAACCACCACCACAACTAGCACCAACTGCACTTATTAAGTCAGTCGTTCTTTCAGGTTCACACAGCCATAGGAAGAACAGCGGAGGTCCTGAACAATTTGCTGAAGTTCAACTTAAGCGCTGTTCTTATACGTACTGCGTATTATCACTTCGAGAGCTTGGTTGAACATGCGTATGATTATTATTGTAACCGATGTGGAATCCATCCCCCTTTGCTCAACTGGGACTTGTGCAAAAAGGGATGCTTTGCGTTGCCCTGTGAGTTTTACAGTTGTTTTGGTTTATATATCTTTCTAATTAAAATCTGTGTTTCAAGGAAATATTAGAACGAATAGCAAGGATCAAATACTTCAGACAAACATATGAAGCTATTAATATTATTATGTGATGCTACTGATGTTGATTTCTTTATTTGTTGTTGTTGTTAATTTAGTGGACGACCTTGTTGCCGATGAATGTTGTGACGACGGACCATCGCAAGACGAAGTAGATATTGGAAAATTCTGGAACGCGGTTGAAAAATCACAGATCGCTCTTGGGTTCTTAAAAGGTATTACAGTATAAAAATATTATAATGTAAGAATGAAATCAGTTGGTAACCACTTGTAATCAAAGTTCAAATTACAACCTTCCTCTTTAACAGGTAACGCAAATCCGTACGTTGTTAAGCCATCGTACAATTTTTGGGCGCCTTGGTTAGGTTGTTATACGCGAGGCCAAACGGTATACAATAGCGAACACCGGAAAGCTACGAAAGGGAAGATATCCGACGGTAAAGTGGATGAAACAGACAAGAATTTGAGCGAGGAAGAACTCGTTGAAATGATGCATTTTTCCCAGGTATTTAAGTTCATCTTTTTCTCGATAATATTTCAGGAAATAAAATAAATGTCCAGCTTTCTGAATACTGGCATGGTAATCAGAAATTTTCTTTTTTCCTCTCCTTCAAAATGTCGTCGTGATGCTGTCGTCGTGATGTGATAACGCTCCCACGTTTTATTTCCAACCAGTCGTCGAGCTTGTCCTTTAATGCGACGTAATCACATAATTTTTCACGTATTTTCAGACTTATTGATATTAACAAAGGTTAATATTATTATATTTTAGGTAAAAACTTTGCAAGAATTGTGCAAGTCATTTGGATGTTCTAATTCAACAGCCCTGACAAAACCAGAATGCATTGCATTCCTGCGAAAGAAACTGGGTGTTTCCGATTGCTTTAAGAAAATATTCTCCAAGATATGGGGAGCTTCTGGTGAGACATTATTCCCGTAATGAATACCACCGTCACTAGTCGTAACATTTTTTACATTTTCATCCTTTTTATTAAAGGTGGCTGGGCCGCTGGATCCTGTCCTCATAGTGTTGTATATGCCATAAAGTTTGTACTACGTGGGGAGAGTCCACGTGATTATGTGGATATGCTACGCTCCATGAGTCACCCTCCCAACATCAATATTTCGGATATTCCTCATCGATTGGCAGTCCATGCAAATAACACAGTCCCTGATTTCTTTCAACCAAATGATGGCAGGTTGTTCCCTCCAACCAAAGACAACGTGGAAGCCGCAAAGCAAGGCAACCTAAACATAGATTTGCAGTGGCTTATTCCTCAACAAACCAAGGGTTTAGCATTAGCGCCGGCTTGCCATCCCATTACTGGAGTATCTCACAGATATTCTTTGTTTGATCGTTTCCACGAGAAGAATTCAAGAGAGGGAATGGATTTGTTGCGAAGGATTGGTCTTTGTAACTGAAAGGATGCGTCAATTCCGAGTCACAGGAACAGCTTCATAGTCAACTCAACAGAGATAACTATTTTTTAAACACGATGTCACCAAAGAATCACATCTTTATGAAAAGACTTTTGGTTCATTTCTCTAATGATAAAATAAATCTTCAACACAAAGAGCAAATGATCAAAGAATTCAAACGTATAGGAAGAGTAGGACGTATGAAAGAAGACCAATATGGAAGACTGCTGTGGATAGACTCAACCAGTGATGGTATGCATATATATATATTAGGAATATAAAACGGCGTGCGTGTCTATATACTGTGATATAAACCGCACGATGGGAGCTGTAGAGCAAGAGAGAAGTCGTAGAGAAACACGAGGCGTAACGGTTTACATAAACTTTGAGCTTTTTGTGCATATGTATACAAGTATACATGGAATATCATCCCTGATATTTGTTTTTCAGAAAGCCCTTGTAATAGACAACTCGAAAAAAGTATCAAGAATGATATCCAATAATTTCTGATATACTTTTGATATCCTTAACAACGTCAATTTGTTAAATATACCAAATCTCTAAATCTTTGACACTTTTGAGATATATGTACATATATATAGGATATGGAAAACGATTAAATAAGAAAAGGATATTAGGCTCTTAGCATGTAATAATTTGTCTATTACACACAATCATAATAGATAAAATAACAAAATTTTCCATTTAACCTGGAACGCGTATAATTTTACTGATATGTTTTTTGTACACGGCTTGAGTTTCACATACGTCGATTTATGTGTAATAAAGTCTTCAATAATCTGTTTTATTCCCTATGGAGTTTGTCATCACATTTTCAGTTGTATTTCCTTAGACACTGAGCATGAAAATAATGCAGCGTCCGCAGCAACAACCTATCCGGATTACGACACTAGTAAATCAGAACCTGCTAGCAAGGAAAAGGTAAGTGTCATCAATTAATTTTCTAGTGGAAACCGAAAACCAGTCATAGACTATCAAAACATATAATCAGCACTGATTTGAAAACAACGTGTAACGGATTGTGTCTTGCAGGCCGAATTCTCAGTAATAAATGAAAAAGAAAAAGCTCCCTATGTCCACGAAACGAAGGGATCTACAAGCAACGATGATGAAAAGTTTCGTTTGTCCATTTCAAGTGTGGCTACAGAATTTCAGGACGGGGAGAAGCTGATATCAGAGCTTAAAACTCAGTACCACATTGTCAACATGAATGCAACGGGTGACTGTGCATTTGAGCTTATGTGCAATTGCGAGGATTGGTTGGCGATAGTTGGTTCTGGTTTTATGCCTTCCCCTGAAATTTTCCATGGAGATGTCCCGAAGCAACAGATTGTGGATATGAGGAAAGCAATTTCTGAATTTCAGATGCAATGTCATGATAATTCCACTCTCAAAGAAATGATCTCCCAGTCTGTGGTGGATAGAATTGCCAGTCCACACCTCAATGGTGGCAAAAACAAAGAATTTCTTGACGCCTTTGATTGTTCTGCACAATTGTCTCCAAAGGAATGGTCAAGCACAGACGAGGCAGCATTCCTTTACTGCCAGCACGTAGCAACTGGATATGGCGAGGTTTTCGCAGAAAGACCAGAATTTGAAGCCTTTGCATTGAAAAACAATTGTAACATAATTGTTTATGTACCTGGGGCTCATGAACGTTTCCCCCAGTCTGCTAATGTCTCATCTGACGCTGTATTTGGAGCAATTTGCTTTGGAAATCATTATTATGCAGCATTTCCAAAGACCTATGGGCAATCTCTTGATCGTGATGAAAATGAAGTAAACTCCTGTCTCCATGAAGGTAGAATTGGTAATGATAGGTTACACTTCGCTCAAGTAAAGAAAAGAGAAGGGAAGAGAACGAAAGAGAAAATTGAAACGCCAATTATTGTTCTTATGCTAATTCGTTCCTATTTACTTGCAGATGGCAGAGTGCCTCGTGAAAAATGAAGTAATAAAATTCACGCAGGTACACATCAAAGGAGTAGTGGTTGGGTATTGCGCGCGTCTGAATTGTTTGTTGACTGATTAGCATATATTTGTCCGTAGATGCAATCTAATGAACTCCGTTTAAACATCGCCCATACATTGCTGCACTGGGAAGAGGTTTTCGAAAAAGAACGACAGAAGTTAGATGAGGCGAAAGAAGATTCCTTGGAAGTAAAGGAAGATGTACCATGCATCACAACCACCACTTCACCACTGCAAAGCATCGACTCTTCTAGCGATGAAAATAATTTCGACAGTTTGCCGCAGAACGAAAGAATACTGAGACGGCGGTCAAAGCTGAAGGTAATTGCAGGCCCCTGTAGATTCCATTCGATTTCTCGGTAATGGAGTTGAAACATACCCATAATGCATCCGATATGTAGATAAATTGATATTTATTTGTTTGCAGAATTTTTGCAAAGCGCTGTGCATGTGTGTGCTAGTATGGGTCAAGGTTTTTATATATAGCTAATTAAGGAGTATAAACACGCTGGGAGCTGTGTCGATATAACAAATAGCGAGACATCATCAGCGGCCGTTTTATCTTTCTTTTATAAATAATTTTGAACGATTTTGTGTGAGCGTGTCTCTGTCCTCTGATTGAAACAGGGTAATCAGCCCATCAGCGCGCGCGTAGAATCAAATTTTTATATTTGATGTTGAATTCTTTCACTATTTAGAGAAAGTACAAATCCGACGAGTGGGAACTATCTTCCAGAAGCAAAGAAATGAAACTCGAGGTACATTTAATGCTTACGTGTGAACGCTCTTGGGAGTATTTCCTAGTGATTACTGGCATCGGGAGGATTGGAAAAAGTCTACTCGGGGACTTCCACTAGTTCTTTCTTTAGATACCATGAAAGTTTACATACATGCCATGGTATTGATTTTAAATGAATAACTAAATGAAATAATAATACTACTTGTACTAATGATACTGCTACTACTACTGCTCCTACTACTACTACTACTACTGCTACTGCTCCTACTACTACTACTACTACTGCTACTATTTATAACAATAATAATATTTATAACAATAATAATATTAATAACAATAATAATATTAATAAAAATAAAAATATTAATAAAAATAATAACAATAATAACAATAAAAACAATAATAATAACAATAATAAATATAGTAATAATAATAATAATAACAATAATAACACTGAAATAACTACTTCAATCTCTTCAAGCAGCCGACAAGTGGAAGTGATCATGAAAAAGCATCAAACGAAATTAGCATAAAAAGGTAACCATAATTTCTTGAAATACATCTTCTCAGAATGTTTATATTGAAATGACGGCTCCTTGAGTACGATTGAGAAGGAGCACAAGTTTTGTCATACCACAAGCAAGTTGAACATGCTAAGCCTTAAGAGGCAGTCTCTGTAAAAGCGGCCCACTGCATTTCGGGTCAGAAAATAGTTTTCCCTCAAACTTTTACCATAGAAAGGTAATTACTAGTAAGTAATGAAAATGACTTTATTTTCTCGAAATTCATCAAAATGATTTTTTTACAGCGCATAAATCCTGGACCACCGTTACCGCTAAATTTGCATTTATTATCAATTGAAAATTGCTCACATTTAAGTCGTCACTGCTCGCAAAATATTAAACGCTTGAACAAACTATTATTTTTCCTGACTTTTACATTCCTTCTAGTGTCACAAATAAGCAAAATTTTGAATATTAAGCAAAAGGGGAAAAAGGAGAAAAATAAGTATTCATACCCATTTGACGGCTTTTTGAAATCAAAACAAACCACCCCTCACTAAAAACCTTTTTTCTCCCAAGTCCAGAACGGGTTACTTAAGTTTTTTACTTCAATCTACTGATCAAAGGTTGATAAAAGTGGATTCATAAAAACATTTTGCGCTTTTTATGTATCTTCGTCACAGCAACCTCGGACTTTTTCGTGTTTTTACCAAAATGTCTCATGAAATATGCAAATCAAGTACTGAAATAAACTATAACTAACCATTAATATTTGCTTGAATTTTACTATATCCGGTGTTAACCCAATAAATATGATCATATTTTCCATTTTAAACTACTCTGAAGTAAAATCGTCTCCCAAAAATACGATATGATGCGTTTGACGCGGTATATGAACTGTTTTGAAGTTTATGCAAATTACTTATTGATAATGTAGACTAACTTTTCTAAATTATATTTTTCAAAACTGTATTTCTTTTCTTTCATTGTCTTGAAATAACTTAAAAACTTACCAGGGGCACATAGTTCAATATATC
Organism: Actinia equina; assembly: GCA_011057435.1. Taxonomy (NCBI): domain Eukaryota; kingdom Metazoa; phylum Cnidaria; class Anthozoa; order Actiniaria; family Actiniidae; genus Actinia; species Actinia equina. The sequence goes on along the minus strand of WHPX01000959.1, from coordinate 15,880 downwards.
TGATCTCTGTAAAACGACCCCCGCTAACAAAAATAGTCAAAATACAATTCATCTACCACGACGGAATAAACAACTTAGTTCAATAATACGAAGTCCAAGATTTTAGTTAATTTGGTAAAGAATGCCCGTATTCAATTAATTTAGATATGTCCAACGCGAACGTTTAGAAAAATTTCTCGGTGTAATCGCGCCTAAAGACGATTCGCTTCCTCCGTCGCTTCCTACCCCTCCCCTCAAAGCGCTGCTACGCAGACTATCTAAACGTTCGCTTGGACATATCGAAATTTTAATTGAATGCCAACTTTTGGAGCTCTTTGGAGCCTAGTTTTCCTTGTTGTGTTGAATACAGGCATTCCTTAGTGGGCCGCCAAGGCTAAATTTTCCTAGGCTAAAGTGATGCTTTCCGCAAACTTTCATATATTTTGCTACGAAGTTGTCTTTAGGCGCGATTACGCGGAGCAATATTGCGCTGTTGTATCACCGTTGCGAGTCAACATTAAAAACTGGTGCGAAATAAGGGATGGACCATTTACGCAACCCCCATCAACTAATTAGTGGCCCGTCCTTAAGATCCCGCTTTAACAGGTGTTGTTTTGATAGATCCCTAAATAGCTCTTGAATTGCGCATCTTGCAAAAACCCCAGGAAATTGTTAAACGCAAAACATTTTTACGGAATTAACTAAAATCTTGGACATGATTGATCACTTTTTTTTAACCATAAAGTTGTTTATTCCGTTGTGGTAGATAAATTGTATTTTGACTATTTTTGTTAGTGGGGGTCGTTTTACAGAGAAGATCAGATATATTAAGCTAGGTAAGTTAATATATGTTATTTCAAGATAGTAAAAGAAAAAATATGCAGTTTTGAAAATTATATTTTAGGTTAATTTGAACATGAGAAAATGAACTAAAAAATGAACTAAGAGAAGTAATTCCCACTATATAGCGTTGCAGCCATCATGTGCACAGCTTGATGCTATTTTTAAACCATTTGTTTTTCTGCACACTGCGCGCGCTCTACGCTGACGTTTGTTTGTTACGCTGTTTGCTTCCGTTTTTGGGGTTTTCCCCGTTATTTCCACTGCATATGAATGTGCAGTAATTTGTTCAACATTCTGGAGTATTTTTTACATTTATTTCCCAAAGCATTTCCCTACATCGTCATCTTGAGGGCAGATTTAAACATTCGAACATAAGAAAAACACAAGAAAACGTTAGCAAACCGCGTAGAGCCTATTGTGCGCGTGTAGAAAATCAATGTAAACGATCAAATAAATGATATTCCTTCTCTTAGTTCAATTCTCTTGGTTTGCATTATCAACACTCAATTTGCATAAACTTCAAAACAGTTCATATACCTCGCCAAACACATCATAAAATTGTATTTTATGAGGACTTTTTCGCTTGGGCATATGTAATTAATTTAATTGAATACGGTATCTTAAATTAACTAAAATCTTGGACTTCGTATTATTAAAATCACTTGTTTTGAACTAAGTTGTTCATTTCGTCGTGGTAGATGAATTGTATTTTGACTATTTTCCATAGTTTGAGCCGTTTAAGAAGATCAGACATATTAAGATAGATACTTTTTGACAAGTTTTAAAGTTATTTCAAGACAATAAAAGAAAAGAGTTATAGTTTTGAAAAATATAATTTAGAAAAATTAGTTTACATTATCAATAAGTAATTTGCATAAACTTCAAAACAGTTCATATACCGCGTCAAACGCATCCTAACGTATTTTTGGGAGACGATTTTACTTCAGAGTAGCTTAAAATGGAAAATAAGATCATTCAATTAAAATTTCGATATGTCCAAGCGAACGTTTAGATAGTCTGCGTAGCAGCGCTTTGAGGGGAGGGGTAGGAAGCGACGGAGGAAGCGAATCGTCTTTAGGCGCGATTACACCGAGAAATTTTTCTAAACGTTCGCGTTGGACATATCTAAATTAATTGAATACGGGCATTCTTTACCAAATTAACTAAAATCTTGGACTTCGTATTATTGAACTAAGTTGTTTATTCCGTCGTGGTAGATGAATTGTATTTTGACTATTTTTGTTAGCGGGGGTCGTTTTACAGAGATCAGATATATTGAACTATGTGCCCCTGGTAAGTTTTTAAGTTATTTCAAGACAATGAAAGAAAAGAAATACAGTTTTGAAAAATATAATTTAGAAAAGTTAGTCTACATTATCAATAAGTAATTTGCATAAACTTCAAAACAGTTCATATACCGCGTCAAACGCATCATATCGTATTTTTGGGAGACGATTTTACTTCAGAGTAGTTTAAAATGGAAAATATGATCATATTTATTGGGTTAACACCGGATATAGTAAAATTCAAGCAAATATTAATGGTTAGTTATAGTTTATTTCAGTACTTGATTTGCATATTTCATGAGACATTTTGGTAAAAACACGAAAAAGTCCGAGGTTGCTGTGACGAAGATACATAAAAAGCGCAAAATGTTTTTATGAATCCACTTTTATCAACCTTTGATCAGTAGATTGAAGTAAAAAACTTAAGTAACCCGTTCTGGACTTGGGAGAAAAAAGGTTTTTAGTGAGGGGTGGTTTGTTTTGATTTCAAAAAGCCGTCAAATGGGTATGAATACTTATTTTTCTCCTTTTTCCCCTTTTGCTTAATATTCAAAATTTTGCTTATTTGTGACACTAGAAGGAATGTAAAAGTCAGGAAAAATAATAGTTTGTTCAAGCGTTTAATATTTTGCGAGCAGTGACGACTTAAATGTGAGCAATTTTCAATTGATAATAAATGCAAATTTAGCGGTAACGGTGGTCCAGGATTTATGCGCTGTAAAAAAATCATTTTGATGAATTTCGAGAAAATAAAGTCATTTTCATTACTAACTAGTAATTACCTTTCTATGGTAAAAGTTTGAGGGAAAACTATTTTCTGACCCGAAATGCAGTGGGCCGCTTTTACAGAGACTGCCTCTTAAATATGCGAAGATATCATTTTTAAACCTTTTTTACCATTTCCATATTTTGAATTGTTAAGTTCAAACGTCGATCATGAGTCGAACCTAATGATATCAAAGAAGACAGTCTTATCATCCATTGTTTTCGATGTGTTCCGTTTATGAGAAGATCGATGTTTGACAAAAATTAGACAAACTAAAAATGACATAACGCCTTTTTTGACATTTCTCTAAAGGATGGAAAAGACTACTCTGGAAGACAAAGTTTTGGCTTTTTGTGACTTGCTAGAAAGAGAAGGCACCATGGATGATATATTGGCAGCAGCACGCAACATTCCTAAGCAACTACCAAAATACCTAGGAAAAGGAGGGAAAGTTGGAGCTGCTTTATTAAACTCCCTAGAAGAGGACATAAAGCTTCCTCTATATGCTAGAATTCAAGCGTCCGAAGATCTCGCTTCAGTTGTAGACGACGTGGTGGAAGATAGGTATCAGTCCAGACTGGTAGCGACAAATAACGCAACCGACAACCTTTATAGCAACTCAGACGATTCCTTATTTGTTGATGCGAACATGACTCTTAGATTGTTTGGTCACATGAGATGTTATATTAGTGGTGCAATTATAAGGCGTTTTATGGATTCTAATTTTTGAAACAACAAATTCAGGGGTCGTCAGGGGAGGAAGGTACGATTCTAAAATTGTGGTTTCAGTTTAGCAAATCCGATGTTTCATAGGATAAAAAGTCGCGTTTCATAGGAACTAACATGATAATCATACCAGTATGTAGCAGAATGATTACAATAAAAGTATGAATAACGTCAAAAAAAGTTTATTTCAAAAACTGGCGATAATGTTATCTCAACAAGTCACGTGATATGTGACGTCATACACCCAAAGTCGTCGGGGTGACTGACAGGGCACGTGTCTACATCCCTGCCAAGTTTCGTAATCACAGGTTGTATTGCCGCGGAGAAACTGAGACAGGGGCCAGCAGAGGTGCGTGGGGCCACCAGACGTGGGGCCACAAGACGTTTGGCACGATGGGGTCACCACAGGTGTGTAAGAATACGGCATGGGAAATATTAAATTTCTATCTTGTGTCTTCGTAAGTAGTGTTATGGCCGTTTTTTTCGTCATGGTTTAGCCAGAAAATGCTACTTATGAGTCACGTGAGCTGTGACGTCACGCTGCCAGGGGGGTTGGTTACCATCAGCGTTGATATGCAAAGACTTTTGCAGCGCAATAACGTCAAAAAAGATTTATTTCAAAAACTGGCGATAATGTTATCTCAACAAGTCACGTGATATGTGACGTCATACACCCAAAGTCGTCGGGGTGACTGACAGGGCACGTGTCTACATCCCTGCCAAGTTTCGTAGTCACAGGTTGTATTGCCGCGGAGAAACTGAAACAGGGGCCAGCAGAGGTGCGTGGGGCCACCAGACGTGGGGCCACAAGACGTTTGGCACGATGGGGTCACCACAGGTGTGTAAGAATACGGCATGGGAAATATTAAATTTCTATCTTGTGTCTTCGTAAGTAGTGTTATGGGCGGTTTATCGTCATGGTTTAGCCAGAAAATGCTACTTATGAGTCACGTGAGCTGTGACGTCACGCTGCCGGGGGGGTTGGTTACCATCAGCGTTGATATGCAAAGACTTTTGCAGCGCAATAACGTCAAAAAAGGTTTATTTCAAAAACTGGCGATAATGTTATCTCAACAAGTCACGTGATATGTGACGTCATACACCCAAAGTCGTCGGGGTGACTGACAGGGCACGTGACTACATCCCTGCCAAGTTTCGTAATCACAGGTTGTATTGCCGCGGAGAAACTGGGACAGGGGCCACCAGAGGTGTGGGGCCACCAGACGTGGGGCCACCAGACGTTGATGGAACGTGCCAAGCTTACTTGAAACAATCATCAAATCTTATATGAATTGCGCTGTTATCAAAAGTCAATGGATCGTTATAAACCACGCTCGAATATCAAGTCAAAATCATAATCAAATCCTATATGAATTGCGACGTTATCAAAAGTCAATGGATCGTAATAAACAGAATAAACCACGCTCGAATATCACGTCAAAATTATAACGACGACCGACACTAAAAACGGCTGCGAGGGAGCCACGCTCGAATATCACGTCAAAATTATAACGACGACCGACACTAAAAACGGCTGCGAGGGAGCCACGCTCGAAAATCATGTCAAAATCACAACTCCTATAGGAATTATGCTTTCAGTCAAAACCTATTGGATCGTAAAATCCCACGCTCGAATATCAAGTCAAAATCCGCACCATCAAAAGTAAAAGTACAGTAAAAGTATTTTACCGACGGTACAGATAGTGAAGTTAATTTATATGCAAAATTCACGAATTAATTATCAAACACATCAAATTCAAACACACCCGTTGATTAGTAGAATTGGTCACCCTTTGGTAAAACGTGCGTCTTCATAATAATAGAATTGGTCACCCTTTGGTAAACATGAATATTTATCAGATCCAATCACTGAACACATCCCACTCACACTAGTTTTTAGCTAGTTATATCTTCACATCCCACTGTGGTTTACCGATGGTGCGGATGGTACCGATGGTGCGGATGGTACCGATGGTGCGGATGGTACCGATAGTACTATTATGTCATGAACAACTTTGGTCGAATTCCTTACTAATTAATCTGAGCGACAATACGTATAAGACGGATCTATCATCAATCTCTTGTACTTCGATTTCATTTACGTAAGTTTAAAAAATAAATAATCTTTGGTAAAAAATTTGACTCTTTTGTGATTCGCCGTTTTCAAGTCGCTCAGACGGATCTATCCACAGGTAGCCCAGGCTTACCATTAGTGTTGAATAACTGAATCGATCGAGAGACAGACAGACAGACAAAGATTAAATGGGTATCATATGGGTAGTTTTGAATCCTCATTTTTACGCTTTAGAATAACTAAAATCAAATAAAACTTCCAGCGTGTGTTGTTGATATATTGAACAACTCCAAGGTTTAATTACAGCTCATTTCGTTCGGGTTTAGATCTCGTGTACTTCCATTTGATCTACATAAGTCAAATTGTTAAACATTGAAAAGTAAATAATCTTTGGTAAAGAATCGATTCTTATGTGATGCGCCGTTTTCAATTGTAAGCCGATTTTTGCGTAATGAAACTTAAGATCAATTGTAAACACTGTTATTTACAATATGAGTATATGCAAGCTAAGGGTGGAGATAGCGTATGGATTTTGAGAAAATTGAAAAAGAAAACTTTTCTCTCTAAAGTAATTTATGCACTGAAAATAATGTGAACACAACATTGGTGGATAACTAATGAAATAAAAACCCGATTTCTAAAATATTTTTCTTCCTTGGAGATGAATAGCAATACTACCAAAGCCACATAAAAAGATGGCAAAAGAATTTTGATTAGCTAGCCTGATGCTTCTCGAAAAAAGAAGATATAATTCATACATAGGCTTCAAACTCCCCCCAAAAAACAATGTAAATACACCTTGAAGCCGATTATTCTCTCTGAAATAACTCGTATTTTTCGAAGGAAGAAGGATTTCTGGTAATAAAAAACAGAAGATGGAGATAGCATCTAGTTTTAGAGTGATGGCTAACATTAATTACTAATATTTTGAAAATAAAAGTGATTTGATAGGATACTTTTTGTATATATACAAAATGTCGATCACAGTAAGGGTTTGCCAAAATATTATAATTATTTAAATAAACTCTTACCATATGTATCTATATCTAGACAATGTACCTCTGGCACTAAATATTTGAGAGTATTTTACTTGTGTTGTATGGACAACGAAGGCTGAGCCATGACACTTGGGCAGTGTTTTCTTCGCGCACCACTGTCTAAGCTGGACCTTTAATGACGTAAAAGAATTCTTCCAATTTTTTATGAATTATGTTTAATTTGAGATATACTGTTGCTATCATTTGGAACTCTTTTGATGATCAACATGAACAACTCCATATTAGACTTTTTTCAAGAAACTTAAGGCAGATCTCACTTCTAAGTCTAGTCTAGGATACCAAATAACGCACCAAGACACTGTGACAAGACGTTTCAGCAAAATCGTTCAACGTCCCCCTTGGACACACTCTTAGAATATGTTGATCTCCATTCAATGGGCAGCATTTTTACTTTAGAATATTTGGTAAAAAGACTCAGCTAATAGATGTTGGCATGCGTTTGTGCTTCAGCAATAGCGCAGCGCACTAATTCTAAAAATAGCTTAAAAATTCGGACAAACATTGCATTCTGTTTAATCGCTACAAGAATTATACGAACCGATTTTATTTTTTTTACTTAAAGTTACAATAATAACCCATGTAAACTAAGATCAACTGCGATCGGCTGTGAAAATTAACTACTAAAAGTAAACTTGCAAGTTTGTTTGTCCGAATTTCGCCTTTGTCTTCGTTTTGATGACGTCAAGGTCGCGCTGCGCTATTTTAACATTAATAAATTTAAGAACTTTTTTTAATTTGGTGGCTTTTTGGAAATTATTTGAACTGCAGAGTTATTGCATCAAACTTTACTCTCGGTATCCTCGTAACGCTTTAATGACTGGTATTTTTTATCTGATGCATTCTTCTGGAGTTCTTGGTATGCTTTTGGACCTTCTGAAGCCAGAATACCTTTGTTACCAAAGTCCCTGTGCTTGTGATCGAGAGGCTCATACAGGGGGGTCGCGTTAGGTGCCTTTTGAAGCTCTTGGTAATGTTGTGACAATAAAGGTACTTCACCTTGTGCGCCGTCAGAAGGGCCACGGGCAGGTTTCACATTTGCTGTTATTGCAGCTGTTCCTTCATCTATATTTTCGTCTATCATTTCATAAAGGTCTTCTTCAGTATTTAGCATTGGAGCTGTTGGTGCTTTTATGACATGTGAGGCGTCCTCCATTGGATGGGCATTCTAAACATTATTACAATTCATTTGTCATTTTATAAAGGCAAGTGAATATATATTTTTGCATTCTGAATTGAGAAAATCGTTATAATATATTGAGAATGTTACAAATGCACACTTAGCCTCGTATCTGACTGGCAACGTTCAGTTGGTCCAGGTTTGATCACAAAATTTCTACCATATTGAAGTACAGGCACATTACCTCATAAGCTTCGAGTTTCTTGTCTTGCACGCTTGACGACTTTGTTAAGTAACTATATGAATGCAAACAAGGAAAGAATTGATGCGAGCAGCAGTGAGGGGGACACGCGGTGCGTCGGCATTGCTAAAAATCACATATTGAAAAACACCAGCCCCCTCTGGGGTTTTGGAGGTAGGTTAAAGGCCCTACAGGGGGTCTTGCGCGATCCGTCGACAGCGCGAAAAGTCCCTCACTGCTGCTGTGTTGGGTACTGCAAACGGAGGTTAAGATATTCCTTAGATATAGATGGACGCCATCAAAAGCATACAAAACAAAACTGTGCGTAAGCTCAGAACTCAGGTGTTGGATCGCCTGGATGCGGACTTTGCCTTCACGATATTTATGGAGGGAGATACAGATGAGACTATGAACTACGAGAGAGCAGAAAGGATAATCGATTTGATGCCTGCGGGTGATTACCGTTTGGAGTTGACGTTCATAAAGTATTTAGACGGCGAGTGGATAATAGAAAAGGGTCGTAATCCCATACGAGCGTCTGGTTATAAGAGTATATTTTTTTCCCTTTTCCCGGCAACCGTTTTCGGCAACCTTTTTTTGTGTTCCAAAAGATGTCCAATTGCTATTTCAAAGAGTGTCTCAGAATGTTGGCGTCTAGGTTAAATCTTTGTTATGTGTGGAAACTACCACAAAGAGTGTCTCAGAATGTTGGCGTCTAGGTTAAATCTTTGTTATAGAATCCCATCGTTTCCTTTTCCCACACGCTGGTAGACACAAAGTAGTATTTTTTTGTGTCCACTGCGCTGGTAGCAAGCAAGGTGGGGGCGAAACACCTCTCCCTTGCGTGTGCTGGTAAATTGTAGAGATCTCCAAAAGTATTTGTGGAGCTCGCAACTTGCTATCTTTGCCGCGGTAGTTGTGCCGGCGAATATCTCGTATTGTCTTTTGCAGTATTTCTATCGTTGCGTTTGCTACACCCGCATATATGGTTGCCAAAACCTTCTACCCCCTAGATATAGACATGGACTCCCCAAAAGAGTATTTCGACTACATTGCAAGAAATGGGCATACGCGCAAAAAGTAGAGTGTTGGCGCATTTGCTGCTGGACAATGCCTGCGACGGAAACCTGCTGCCCGACATATCCAAATGCGACTATTTGCGTGGAAACGAAGGAACTACGAGTTTGCAGCCCTTGGAAGGATTGCCGCCGTTTGTAGACGATGTGTTTGTCTACGGCTTCGTCGCAGAAAAAGACATATATGGGCGCATATGCAGGAACGCGAAAACAATAGTCTCCAAAGTATCCACTGCAGTCCAAGACGCCTTTGGTGCCTTCTTGCACGTGCAAATAGTACACAGCTGCAGAAAGGGAAACATAGTAGATCGTGTTTGCAAGTTGGCACGCAAGTGGGAGGGTTTGCATGGAGAATACGCAGCTGTCTTTGTAGCGAAAGTAGACACCTCGGAGTTGTCCATAGAAGTAGTAGAGGAAAAGATACCCAATTTTGCCAGGCTGCTAGATGCGCATGGGTATGGTATCTATTCCGTAGACTACACACAAGACTTCTCTGGTACTTTGGACAGAAATGCATTGGTGCGTCGTTTGCGGTCGATAGGATACCGACAGCAAGGAGAGACAGGTTGGCGCGAAGGAACCATATTGGACAACACACACCAAGTAGGTGGCAATGTTTGTACTTGGTTGGAAAACAACAAACGCACGAAGATATACAACAAAATAGTATCCAACTTCGAAGCCGGAGAGAGCAAAATCCAGTAGGAGCAAAGCTAGCAGAGTACGTGGATTGTCCCAACGACCATTTGCGTAGAACATTCCTACATCCAGATGTGCAAAAGAGAGGTTGTAGCAGAGTGGAAATATCCATCTATGGCAGAGATTTCTCCAAAGAACACACCAATGCCATTGCAGAAACCATAGAACCTCTAGAGGATATATTTGTAGTACAACCGCCAAAGAACATGTGGTTGGCACTCGCAGAACATTTGGACAGATGTTTGTGTATTTGCAGCGAAGAAACGAAAGAAATCTTCCTAGCTTGGTACTGCCATTTGGGAACGGGTCGTATAGCCGGCATACGAGTGCGAGGCAACGAAAAGTGGGAAGAATGCGTACTTTGGACTATAGCAGAGTTTGGTCTGCGCAAATGCCCCATATTTCGCATAGACGTACTTGCTATGGAACCCGTGGAAATAGCTCCGCTGCGCTGCTACACAAAAGATTCCCCAACCGTATTGGCGGAGTCGCACATGCCTACACGCGTACACAAAGATCCACCAACGATTGCAGAGTTTCTCCCAACCACAGAGCACGTAGAATGGATATGGCGCACAAAGAAAGCACAACGGATTGGCGTAGAAAAGAGTTTGTTTGGTATTCTGGAAGTGCCAACCGACCGCAGGATATCCTTCCTATCCAAAAGAAAACGACAGCAGAGAATGGAAGACATACGGGACGATTTGGAGGGAGACGAGTGGGTCGAAGCTACGAAAAAATACCACGCGGAGTTGGCAGAGCAACGACAGTCTATCCTGCGGCAGAAAGAAGAGGACAGGAAGAAGATAGAGAAAGAGTTGGAGAAGTACAAAAAGTTGGTGGATAGAATCTCCAAAAGGACAGACAATCTGCACAAGTTGTTCTTTGGAGAGGAAAACCCGTTTGGCCCAGAGACGCCTAGGGCCAAAGTACACCGAATGGACCAAATACCCGCAGGCGAGTACAAAATACTAGGCTATGCAGTACCAAAGAACGTAGACCCCGATTGGCCCGCCAAAGGGCACCGCGTAGTATTGCGAAGTAATAGAGAAACGTCTGTAGCATGGGCCACGGAAGCCCTATTGGAAGCGTGCGCGGCTGGAAAGTTCGAAGCCGGCGGCAACATACGCACTGCCATACCAAAAGAAGAAGTATTGCTAGAGTGGCAAAATGGCGTAGCCAGCATCTTTGTGTCGGAAGGACCCGGTTTGGACACATACTACGAGTTGGCTAGGAAAATAGACCATTCGATGTCCAGAAATCCAGACAGACTACTGGAAGTGCCAGCGCCGCCAAACAAAGAATGCACGCAGGCGCTGCACATGCATCCAGGAGAATACCAATGCTGGAAATACGCCAAAACCACATACAGAAAAAAAGAAAGGACAATACTGTTCCTTTCCGAGCGATGTTCGGAGTGCGTATTGGAGGGCTGCACTGTGGAGCATGCTACTACGCCAGTCTGGGGACATTTCCTGGAAGAGCAAAAGATAGACTGGACGCAGCAGCCGCCTCTGTATTGCAAGATAGGCAGGGAAAAGACTACCAAAGCAAAGAAGAAAGATAGAATAGTGCACGTGTCCGCAAAGGGTGTCGGCCAGATCGACACCCTTTCTACTCCATTTCTGGAATCTTAGAATTTCTCTGCGGCTTCGTATCCTCTGCGGGATGTCTGTAGTAGACAACTTTGGGTGGCTTTCTGTATGCCCAAACGATGGCGGCGATTCCCGCAACTGCAAATAGCACATTGCCGGCTATTTGCCAGTCCATCTTCGTGGATACTTCCTCTACTTCGTCGGACAAGTCCTCTACCAACTCGGGATCTATTTCTTCCACTGTCTGGTCCATCCTAGCTAGCAATTCCTCCTTTGCATTTTGGAGTTCTTCTCTGGCTTTCTGGAGGTCGTCGAGGACAATAGCAAAAGAATCCTGCACTTCCAGGAAATGTTTCTGCAAATCCGTAGTTGGTGGCTTTTCGGGGATTGCAACCTCTACTCCATTTTCTTTTTCTATCCTGCGTATTTTGGGTATTCCTATACCGTACTTTTTGGCTACCTTCTGCAGCCCCATACCATTCTTGCGGTCTTCCAAAAGGTCTGCGATCTCCTCTTCGGATAGTATCTTGGGTGTTGCCATATATATCTACAACCACATGTTTTTTGTGTCTAGACACCTATGGATCCATAGGGTATTCCATAGACAAACACTATGGACCCATATGGTAGATACCTGTTTGTCCACAGATATAGCATGTATTTGTATATAGCCACAGGTATAGCTGCATACATGCTGGGAAAACAGCGGACAATACAAATACTTTTGGAGATCTTGGAGGGTCTCTACAGAGCACAAAAGACAATACAGAGAATTCGAATACCGGGCTACCTGGCCACTTTGGCACAGCTACCGCGGCAAAGATAGTGCAAGGGAGGTGGGTCGCATCCCTTGCGAGGGAGCGGTGTCTTGCCGCGCCCTTGCTACTATGGGGAACGATTCGTTCCTCTCTATCCACGACGGACATTTCTGGTGCTTGCTAGCAGCGCAGTGGACACAAAATTGCGCAAAATGTGTCTACCAGGAATGCCCGTGTGGGAAAAGGAAACGATGGGATTCTATACACTCTTCCACACATAACAAAGATTTAACCTTATTGTTAACATTCTGAGACACTCTTTGTAATAGTTTCCACACATACTTAACAAAGATTTAACCTTATTGTTAACATTCTGAGACACTCTTTGAAATAGTTTCCACACATAACAAAGATTTAACCTAGACGTTAACATTCTGAGATACTCTTTGAAATAGCAATTGGACATCTTTTGGAACACACATCTTTTGGGACACAAAAAAAGGTAGCCGAAAATGGTTGCCGGGAAAAGGGAAAAAAATATACTCTTATGACGTGTCATCTTCTATTTGCATTTTTTTACCACAACACCGGAGATTTCTGGGTTTGGGTATGTTAACTTTGGGTCTTAGGCAAATTATACAGAAGTCGTAAACGAACTTCTTACATTCGTGCATCGTATATTTATAAGATATTTTACCTCCGTTTGCGGTACCCAACACAGCAGCAGTGAGGGACTTTTCGCGCTGTCGACGGATCGCGCAAGACCCCCTGTAGGGCCTTTAACCTACCTCCAAAACCCCAGGGGGGGCTGGTGTTTTTCAATATGTGATTTTTAGCAATGCCGACACACCGCGTGTCCCCCTCACTGCTGCTATGCGTGAGAACGAACGAAAATAATAAACAAACAAACAAATTTAGTAATTAAATAAACAAACAAATACCTTTTTCCTACTTCTTTTTCTGAAGAAAAGAAAGAAAATTCGCGTTCATCAATTTTTTTTAATGAATAAAATTACTTTCAGGTTAAAAAATTTGCTGACTAACCGAGTATTTAATCGTAAAGTGCTTGTATGCCTTTACACAATATTTTAGAATTGATTCTTTAGTATATCATTTTCACCGCCAAAGCTGCCATTCACCTCATAGACGCGGTTGAGAATAAGCTACAGGACTGAACTGTTATAATGGAGAAACGTCGCCGAAGGGGAGGTGGGTGGGGTCAAAAGCGAACCTTAGCAAAGGAGGTCGAAACCTTGGATTTCTCGCTTAAATAGGCAAACTGCCGACCCGGGGGCATTCATATCGCTTCTTACCTAGGAATCACAGCCGGAAAGTCATAGGGCAATGACTATGACGTAACCTAACGGATCATTTAATATACAACACTGCACCAGTTCTGGATTACAGTATTTAGAAATCATCACCCTTTTACTCGTGACTCAATTAAAGGTTCTCAAATTTGTTCTCAAAAAACGTCCAGCGTTCAATATTAAAAGTTGCCACAAAATAACTCAAATCCCTTATGTTACGTCATAGTCATTAACATATTGGAAATATAAACCTTCGTATCTCAAAGACCCGACATTCAAATGACGAATTATTTCACAATCAACTATTAACTATTTAAATAATCAATTCTGAAAGTATTGTGTAAAGGCTTACAAGCACTTTAATCATCTCCAAGCATAGATATATTAAGCAGAAAACACTACAACTGTGTAATGTCCTACAAACGACCACGCACATTTTTGCACCTCAACCCTCCATATACAAAGTATGTTTTCAGGGTTTTTTTCCCATTGCTTACGCAATATTGCCTGCGCTAGTAAAAATGTAATCGACGGAGGCAAAACCAAATGTGCCTGAAATTCTTAGTGATCTCAAAAAGAGGAACAAGGCTGCATATTTCAGCTTTATTACCTTTCTTGGATGACTTTCTACGGCATACGAATAAATATAAGCTATGACCAGGCCAGCAATAGCAAGGACTGCAACAACTACTACACCAGTAAGTATTCCATTAATTGCGTCGCCAGTTGTAGCAGCTGGTGGACGGGAGAAAGATGCTATAGAAAGTAAATACAAGACACATCAGACAGACAATATACAACAATATATACAAAACAACAACAACAACATAAAAACTATGTTATAGAAAACTCAACCACTGTTTGTATAGAACATAAATCAGTAATCATCAAAGCACCACTAACACCAACACCATGACTTGAGAAGCTCGCGGCACAAACGCGGTCGAGACACGGCAAGACGGCACACGCCGGGTCAATCGCATTGCCAAATAATGTATTCTTGATCCAATCAGATACCCAAAACACGACACGAACACTGCGCGAACACGGTCACGCCAAAGTCACGGCACTGCCAGGCCGATCACATTGAAAATTTCCTAACGCCACCACCAGTACCACCACTTATACCGAGCGTCTCTTCGTCCCATTACCATTACCATCACCGTATCACGTTCATTGATTTATCATATTTTGTAGTTTCGGTGCTCTTAAAAAAATCTTCATAAAGTCGAACAAAAATCGAGTTTTTTTTCGAATGAGCTATTAAAAATGAGAGAGTCGACCTGTGCAAAATCTGAGGGTTTTGCCCTGTTGAAGCTCAGATTGGTATGGGTTCTTCAATGACAATCTTATAGATTTTTCAGCGTTTTTTGAGCGCGCGCACAACGTGCATGGGCTTAAATCGAACGTTCAAAAGTAGGCAGCTACCTTAATAGAGAGTTTTGGATTGATTTTATTTTTTTCCCCGCAAACGGCAAACGTGAGCACGTTTTCACAGTTTTCCTGTATTTCACTTTACCTTTTACAAACCTTCTCACCAAGCGCAAATACTCTTTTGTTTTTCTACTACTTGGACTTTTTTGCGATTCTTTTTCAGTAATTTAAAAGAATTTTTACTGGTCAACTGACGTTTCACGTTTGCCGTGAACGTAAAATCTAAAACTCTCTAATACTTAAGGATAACATAACTTTTTTTGGTTTTTCCATACACTCCTGTATACTTCCACAGACTTCTGCTGACGGCTGAATTAATCTTCATCACGACATACACCTTGAACATGAATTTTCCTTCTGACGGAAGCCCAGATACTATTGCCCATGTAGTTTTAAAACCATCTTTCGCAGGACAATACACAATTTTATCTCCACATTCCTTGGTACAGTTGTAATCCCATTCATACTTACACCAAAACAGTCAATGGAATAGGTTAAAAGATGTGTTAATGTTCTTAATGGCAGCCCAGGTTATTAGAACGGCAGTTGAATTCAATGTCGTAGCATTGACAAATGATGGACCGTTTGGCAAAGCTGTTTTAAAAAAGAAAAACGTTTTTCAAGTTGTTTGGAGGGAAAGAAATCCTAAAATTGACTTGAAAAACATAGAACTGCACCTTTTTTTCTACCCCCCACACCTCTGCGAAGCAGAATGGACAAGGATCATTGTCATAGTCATGCCGGACCTTTCATGCTCTCCGTAACTATGGTAACCAGGGTTGCAGCCTATATTTACCTATTTACTATGAAATACCTTTACATGGGACAGAAATTGGGAGAGTTCTTCGACTTGTAAACCCATCTTGACAAAACACAAAAAACTATATGATTTGTATCAGTGCAGAATTCTCTGGACAG
>WHPX01000958.1:0-101010 GCA_011057435.1 Actinia equina | reverse complement strand
TTCATAGCCGTACTTTTTTAAACTAAGAGTCCTCACCATTTTGCAAATAATATGAATTAAGAGAGCATATCCCTGTGACCCATGAAAGTTTCTTGAATATCTATTTTAGCTTCGCGGTCAAACATGAGCTTTTTTAGCATGCGATTCCTGATTGGTCAGATTGGACAAATAAGATGGACATAAACATAAACATAGATGGAAAGGGATATGTGATAAAACATAGATGGTAAAGGGATGAATGATAAAACATAGATGGGGAAGGGATAATTAATAGAACAAAGCCGGGAAAGGGATAATTCATAGGACCCTATCGACACAACTAATCCATTTGCCGAGATTCCTTGGCCATAGAAGGTTTAGGAGCCTGGTCTTTACTATTTGGCAGATCTGTTCCGTAGGAAGAAGACGGAAGGTCCGAGCGGCTCAGCAGATTCGCACCAAGTGAGTTATCAAATCGATTAACAACGCGAGAGTAGATTTTCTTTTAATTCCTGTGAGTACACATTTTTTTAACTTTAACTGGACCTAAAATGAGTTCTATCCCCATCGGTCTCGCGTTGCTTATCGATTAGATAACTGACTTGGTGTGAATCTGTTGAGCCGCTCGGATCTTCCGTCTTCTCCCTCCGGAACAGATCTGCCAAAAATTGAAGAGCAGGCTTTTTAACCTTCTATGGCCAAAAAGTATCTATGTTCTATCGTGCATCCCTTTCCCCTCTGTTTTATCATTCATCCGTTTCCAATCTATGTTCTATCATTCATCCCTTTCCCATCTATGTTCAATCATTTATCCATTTTTCATATATGTTGTATCATTTAACCCCTCGATAAATAAAGATGAAAAAGTTGTGAGCAGAGTGACGCAGTGGAAGCGTGCTGGGCCCATAACCCTGCTATGCCGTTGATATTTTTATGCCTTTCTTTCTTCCGTCATATTTTATCATTCATCCGTTTCCAATCTATGTTCTATCATTCATCCCTTTCCCATCTATGTTCAATCATTTATCCATTTTTCATATATGTTGTATCATTTAACCCTTCGATAAAATAAAGATGACAACGTTGTGAGCAGAGTGGCGCAGTGCAAGCGTGCTGGGCCCATAACCCAGAGGTCCAAGGATCGAAACCTTGCTCTGCTATGCCTTTGATATTTTTATGCCTTTCTTCCTTCCGTCATGTTCTATCATTCATCTCTTTTCCTTTATTGTTCTATCATATATCCCTTTCCCATCTACGCCTTATCATTCATTCCTTTCCCATCTATGTTTTATCATTTAAATCTTTCCCATTTATGTTCTATCATTCACGATCCACTTGATCCACGATCCACTTGATCCACGATCCACTTGATGCAGAATAATGGTACCTCAATGGTAACTCACTCGAGTGGCGTAGAACAATGGTACCTCAATGGTACCTCACTATAGAATACGTCACCGTTATTACGGGCCCGGAGTAGGGTCTGAGGGAGAGCACCGGTTCGCACCCGGTGCAGAACTCTCATTTCATATCTACTCGCGAGACCGATGGGGATAGAACTCATTTTAGGTTACAAAAATATGTACTCACAAGAAATCAAAGGAATTAATTCCAGTAAGCCTTTGGAGAGACTCAAACTCTCGATCCCTGGTTTACTAGACCAGTGCTCTAACCACTGAGCTACAAAGGCACAAATTTAAGAAATGTGAAAAACATTTACGCAAACATTGCAATAGAGATATAAAACATTTAAGACGTGGATGATTTGGGTGAGTTTTGCTTCGCAAGTGCTTCGTAGAACGGTGTGCGAACGAAGTTGTTTCACTTTGATCAAACTGAGTGTTCATCCCTAGTTTACTGTGGACTAGTCAGGCTCTATAACCACATCAAGCGCAATCATGTGTTTGCATTCTTATAAACATAGCGTGACGTCTATTCTAAATCAATTTTACTAGGGGATAATAACTGACAAATGTAAGGTTTTCCGTGCCAGTAAGAGCTTGTTAAACCAGTCAAGTGATGATGGTATTTCACCACATTTGCATGTTGCTTGTTGAGCAAGGTAGAGTTTCCAATGATCGACGCTCGACTCGAGTTTAACAAGTACGGGAGCGAGCGCTCTACCATTTGAGCTAATCCCCCCTTGGTCAAATGAATTTAGATACAACCTGCATCTTGAGGATAGAAACGACGTGAGGTCGGTAAGGATTCATAAGAAAAGGAATATGTTAAGAACATTCCAGGGGAAATATATATTTCCATGATTCAGAAAATCGTTTTCCTAAGTACTACCCGTATTTGACGCCATAAATCATAAAACATATATGGGAAAGGGATAAATGATAGAACATAAATGGGAAAGAATTAAATGATAAAACATAGATGGGAAAGGAATGAATGATAAGGCGTAGATGGGAAAGGGATATATGATAGAACAAAAATGGAAAAGAGATGAATAATAGAACATGACGGAAGGAAGAAAGGCATAAAATATCAACGGCATAGCAGAGCAAGGTTTCGATCCTTGGACCTCTGGGTTATGGGCCCGGCACGCTTCCACTGCGCCACTCTGCTCACAACTATTTTATTTTTATTTTATCGAAGGGTTAAATGATACAACATATATGAAAAATGGATAAATGATTCAACATAGATGGGAAAGGGATGAGTGATAGAACATAGATTAGAAACGGATGAATGATAAAACAGAGGGGAAAGGGATGCACGATAGAACATAGATACTTCTTGGCCATAGAAGGTTAAGAAACCTGCTCTTTATTTTTTGGCAGATCTGTTCCGGAGGGAGAAGACGGAAGATCCGAGCGGCTCAGCAGATTCGTACCAAGTCAGTTATCTAATCGATAAGCAACGCGAGACCGATGGGGATAGAAGTCATTTTAGCTCCAGTTAAAGTTACAAAAATGTGTACTCACAAGAAATCAAAGAAAACAATTCCAGCAAGCCATGTTCATGCGTGCATCTGTCCATATATGTTCATGCGTCCATCTGTGCATCTTTACAAAACATACAAATCTGTAACATTAAGTTTATCAATAACCTATATCAGATCAGAAAGTAATCGTGTAATTAAATAGAAAAGCGCTATAGCAAAAATACTTTAACTTGGAGAATCCGGGTATCGATCCCGGTACCTCTAGCATGCTAAGCGAGCGCTCTACCATTTGAGCTAATCCCCCTTGTTCTTTCAAGATAATCATGTTAGTTACATTCTTGGTTGTTCTAGGGGATTTGGATTAACTTATTAACTTAATAACCGACGCGTACTGTATAAGTAGTTTCTAGAAGTAAACGCGAATGCTGCGGAATACAATTCTGCATCTTGAGCGAATGGATTTTAACGGTCGTCTGACAACACTGCCGTTTGAATGTTTTAAACAGATATGATAAGCGCTTGTAGTACTTTTTTGCGGCAACATTTGCGGATCCTATTTCAAAATTAGTAACTTATGTCTGGAATCTTTTCGATACAGAGAATTTCTTAAAAATAACTCTCAAAGTGCATTTTACAGTGCTTTATTATTGTGTTGGTACTCGTTCAAAATTATCGAAGACGTACTGCGAACCCAGCTATCATATACAACGCGGATTAGAGAGGATAATCCTTCATTGATTACAATACCGTCTATAACACGACACGCGAACGACGTTGTAAAAGGTCACGGCCGGGGGCTGTCATCGGATAAAATTATTTGGGTCAAGAGTCGGAGTTCGAATTTGGCCGAGGCCAGTTCGGCTAGATCGAAAGTTGGTTCGTTAGGTTTCGTTGGTTACACGTCTGTCATCGCTAAGTAAACAAATTGCTACCGTACCTTTCACTTTAATCCTATTATACGAGCAGACGAGAGAACAATAGATTGGCCTTTCCTTTCCTACCCCAGTTCATTCTTGGTTATTCTAGGGGATTTGGATTAACTTATTAACTTATTAACCGACGCGTACGTTTACGTAAGCGGTCTCGAGGCAGGTATAGGATACATTAGTTCACTATGTACGATTGAACCGTTGGTGACAGCAATATTTTTGGCGTATATATAGACGGGAAAACTGAACAAATCAAGCCAGCACATAGCAGTACATATAAGTAACAGTTTAAACAGTTTCTAACGTCTAAAAAACACCAATATAACAGAGTCTAACGGCTAAAAAAACACCAATTTTTGCCCTAGCGCCCTTGGGCACACTAATTCCCATGTATCGCTCGAATTATGACCGCTTTCATCACTTGAATTGTTTGGTGAAAATATATTTAACGAATATACCAAAAAATTTCCCACACCGGGAATCGAACCCGAGCCATGGCGGTGAGAGCGGCAGATCCTAACCACTATACCATATGGGATTATGATTACTTCAGGTTTACTATTGTGCAAAAGAATATGAATTAAGAGAGCATATCCCTGTGACCCATGGAAGTGTCTTGAAAATCTATTTTTATCTTCGCTCGAAAACCTGAGCTATTTTAGCATGCGATTCCTGATTGGTCAGATTGTAGTGGTGTCATGGGTACACAAAAGATGGACATAAACATAAACATGGATGGGAAAGGGATATGTGATAAAACAAAGATGGTAAAGGGATGAATGATAAAACATAGATGGGGAAGGGATAATTGATAGAACGAAGCCGGGAAAGGGATAATTGATAGGCTCCTATCGACACCACTAATGGTTTCCATGGGTTCGATTCCTACACATTCACATTTTCTTCTTCTTCTTCTAAAAAAAGTCGAGCTGTGCTATCCTGATTTAAACCTGTCTGGGAGCAGCTGATTGAGAAGCTAGAGCATTTACTAAACTTTGATTCTCACATATTCTATATTTTAAAATTAGCATTGTCGTCGTTACAAGTCATAGTGGAGCACCAAACCTAAAACCAATGGTAACCTACAGTGTTAATTTTTCAAGGCATGTCTGTCCGGTCCGTCATCCGTCCGTAAGTAATTGATTTCAAAGTAAAACAAATTCCAAATACACCAATGCATATATTTTACATCCATTGAATGGATCTTTTTTATAATCGAAAAGTTATGAATGAATGAATGAATGAATGAATGATAGAATAATGAATGAATGATCAAACTTGAATTTAACTCAAAACACTATTTCTCACACTTACTCAATATCTATTTCTAAACACAATTAGCTGGTTCTTTTATTAGTATTTCTGATGATGATTGTGAGGGTAGAGCGATCAGTCGTCAGTGTCCTCGTAATCAGAGACTGATAACTCAGACTCGGAATCGTCATCAATCTATGATTGCAAGGAGGTTGGCTGCTATAGTTCAGAAGCATCGTCGGTGTCGGAGACGAGCACCATGGGTCTGAAAGAAATAGAAAGAGTAGACCTCAGTATTGTTAGCTTAATAAGTTTTTTTCTGCTTTCTATGCTTACCTTGTTTCCTGTGGAGGGTTTTCTACGATTGTGTCATATGTAGGCCCTTCCTCTCTCTTGTCCACTTTGACATCGACCCCTTCAAGTAAAAGGCAGCAGCATGAAAAGGATGTGGGTTGTTTCGTCGAGTACGGGAATTGTCAGGGGAATTCTAGTGGTTAGGTTTAGGGTTAGGGTTGGGGTTAGCATTGTAGTAGTCCTTGGTGCCGAAGATAACGAGTTCGATTCTTGGTGTCTTCACTTATTTTGTTTTTCTAATTGAGGAGAAACAAAAGTCTTACTCGTGTGTTCGGAAACCTATGACGTACTTCGTTAATCCGTACACGAAAACAGTACCAGGATGTGCTATAACAAAGTCCTGGACATACATAAAAAATTACCACTTTGCTGCTTTCTGTAAGGTTTCTTTGTAAATTTGAATGTGTTTATGTTTTGTTATGTCATGGGTGTTGACAAGGTGTCTGTCCAGACACATTGCAATCACATGGCAGCCATCTATCGGACAAACCTTGCGCGGGTTCTTGAATTTATGTTACTCTCCTTAGGGATAAAATTCATATCTCATTGAATATTCAACGGTTGTCACTCAAACTGCTACCAAGCATTGTCCAGAGAGTAGGCTTTACGATGAGTACTCAAAATTGTCAATCAAATGTCACTTTACAGGATTGCCCTGACTTTTTTAAATCACTTCTGCTAACCTGTTTGAAGTCAAGCGTAACGAGAGAACGAGGGAGAGGAGGGTAAGGGGCATGTGAGGCTACTAACTTATACATACTTATACATAAGTATACATAGCAATTTGCGACATTGTGCATTTGCCTCCTTTACTTGCACTAGACGTTACTCAATCAAAATAAAATTAAAACTAAACTTAAAATTTAAATTAAACTTACACTAGAGTGAGTAAGTGGCGTTATAAGTGATCTAAGTAATGTTTTACGCCAAAAAAACTCGACTTTGTGTCGTAGTTGTAATCTTTTTTGGCTAATTTTATGTGGTTAGTTAGTAAGGTCTATACTCCATAGCTTGTCAAAGTTTCATAGAGTTGAGTGGAGTTTGGGGGGTAAATTAATTATTTTCTGCGCATATACTGTGAATGTTGACAAAGTGACTCAAAATCTCAAAACGAAATACGAAGAGTACTACATTTTGATGTGTTGGTTCTTAATGATGGACAGCTTGAAGCTTGTTAATGAGATTTTGGGGAAGGCCATACAGAAGAGAATTACAGTTATCGAGTTTTGAAGTGATAATTGCGTGAACAAGTATTTCTGTGGTCTTGGAGGAGATGAATTTTCTAATTCGAGCAATGTTACGTAGATGATAGAAGACAGATTTGCAAGTATTGTTGATGTGTGGGACCATAGACAATGTGGACTCGAGAATAACACCAATATTTCGAGCTTGAGACGAACAATTAATTACATCGGAGCCAAAGTGGAGGACAGGAAAAGATCTTTGAGAATTGTGCTTGGAAGAGAAGATTAAGAATTCAGTCTTGTCTTTATTCAGTTTAAGTTTGTTTAAAGTCATCCAAGTATCAATGTCAGCAAGACAGTTTTCAATTAGAGTCATGTCATGATCAAGAGAAAAAGCATCATTACAAGAAAAAGGTATGTACACTTGTGTATCATCAGCATACAGGTGGAAAGACATCTTATGTTTACGAAGGAGATCAGCAACAGGCGAGGTGTAAAGCAGATACAATATTGGACCAAGAACAGAACCATGAGGTGCACCACAATCGAGCTGGAGAAATTCAGATGAGGAACCATCAAGAGAGACAAATTGTGTACGATAAGAGAGGTAGGATTGGATTGATTTGCTGTACCCATCCTCGTAATTTTCAATCACCTGGACTGCAAACATCCCATCTAGCCGCTACAAACTGTTACACAAATATTGTTATATTTTTAAGTATATTTTATTCAAAATCTTAGCTAAGGAATATTAAGAACTAGTTTACAGTACCTATCCCCGTAATTTTCAATCACCTGGACTGCAAACATCCCATCTAGCCGCTACAAACTGTTACACAAATATTGCTATATTATTAAGTATATTTTATTCGAAATCTTAGCTAAGGAATATTCAGAACTAGTTTAGCCATCCGATATTTGTTGTAACAGTACCCTCTATCGTATTTTTTCAATCACATGGACTGCGAGCATCCCAACTACGCCCTACCAAACGGAGGCAGTGGAAAATCGTTTACACAGAAATTTATTTATCGAAAACTATCTTGACTCTCTAAACATTTCTTTGTAAAATCTGACTTAACTCGCTTAACTCTTTGAAGTAACACCACTGTATTTGCATGCGGACGCATAACCGGAATAGTTGGCGATGTCCAAATGACGTTACACATTAGAGTTATTAAAAACAAACACTGAAAACACATCTACTCATAACGATAATAGTAACAATAACTTTCAATACCGTCATGCCCTTGCCTCCTGGATAGATGCAATGCGGCGCAAGGCAGGCTTTTCGGCCTCATTCAGCATCTTTTCCCCATGGCTTTTGCGCGTGGAGATGGACTTTAAGTTAACGCGACACATCGTGAATAAGTGGACGTTACCAAAATCAATCCTATTATTGAATTCTGTTACCTCCTCAAGAGACAGCTGGTTTAACCTGTCCCGCTTTTGCTGCTTTTTGCACTCTTCGGCGCAGTCATTCTTTATCCATGCCATTTGTAGAGTTCTCAGCAGCATAATATAGTGTAATATAGCATTTAGACATGTATGTCGTTTAGCCATCAAAATGTGTGGAAGTTCACCCTTTTTAAGGTAAAAACGCGCTAACGGCGTTAACATGGAAACCTGTTAAATATCAGCCATACTTTGCCGGAAAAACAAATATCGTCCAAATATTTTTACCGAATTCTAAGAAATATCATAAAGAAAGTGAAACTTTGATGAAAACAAAGTTTTCAAAAACGCCGAATATTTTCCAGAAACCGTTCCTAGGGAGACGACTGTTAGGGTAGTGAGAAACTAAATCAAATCAGAATCAATTCCCTTGCTTTGTCACTCATTATTTTAAATTTGAGTATAGTAGAATCGCGATGCAAAACTAATTACGATTTTGAGATGGAAATACCACAAAATATCGACAGCGTTGGAATAACAATAAGTTTAACGACCAAATTTATTCATTGTATAGAATGTAAGACAGAGAATCCAAGTTTAGTAAAAGCTCTCTTACGTTAACTGCTCCAAGACAGTTATAAACGAGGATAGTACAGCCCGCCTCTTTGAGATGAAGGTCGCTTAACAGTGTCAATGCTGCATGAATGTTAGCAAAAAATAGACATCCTTTGTAAAGAAAAAAAATCTTATCGTCTTGAATCATTAAAAGTCGTTTGTAAAAGAGATAATATAAATATAAAAAAAGATCTGTTGTTAAATGAAATGAGGAAGAAGACTAAGTTAATGTACTCTTAATGCGGTGAGTATCGAACCCACGTCCACTAACTTGAATTAGATATCTAATTCCAAATTACAGAAGGAAAAATGTAGTGCCTTCATGCCATACCCCAAGACATCCGCTGGGTCATCGTATGTACTTAATGCTTTGAAAGGTCTTTTAGCAACATATTAGCTCCTATTAATATCCGTTTTTTATGAAGATTTTAATGTTTTTATTTTTGTTGGCGTTGTCATTGTGGTCGCTTTCGGCTTTTTTGAATCTTCATGGATTTCGATGTTCGACTTATTAACAAGAAACCAAAAGTGTATAAGTATAATGTTCTGCTTTTATTTATTTTTCTATTTTTTCCCACGTCTTTTCTTACTTTCTTCTTTCCTTCTCTTTTTTATTTTACTATTTTTCTTAGCTTTTTTTAGCATGCGATTCCTGATTGTTCAGAGTTGTAGTGACTTCCATGAGAGAGAAAAATAAAGATAAAAATGCATTCAACATCAGTAAAAAGTTAAAATTAAGCAATCATGTATTCTTAATAGACGAATTAAAAATTAAACCCAACAACTGATGTAAAAGAACATCGAAAAAGATCAAATCAGGATAGTTTTCAATATACGAACAAGCTAAAAACACCGAAGACGCCAGGGAAGAAGACCGCGATAAAAACTGTGATGAAAATAGCAAGGAACTACAGCAGAAAAAGCATTTATCGTAGCGTTTTTTATAGTAAATAAACCTTAAGTTCAAGTGATTAAGAAGATGACGAACAAGAAGAGTATTTTCTTTCACACACGAATCAGAACAAACTACTTGCAACGACTATTAAAATGTACTGAAGAACAAATACTGTTATCACAGAGGAAAAAACTGCAAAAAGCACTGTAATAATCTTTAACATTTAGATAATGCGTTTAAATTGCCAAAATACGGTGTTTTTGCTCCGTCAATTTTCCTTCTATATAAATTAAACCTCAAATTAAATGTCCGGCTTAAGTATCCTCATGGCTAGTATGGCTAGGGTATAATAAAATAATGACCAATCAAAATTCAGGATGAAGTTAGCCAATAAAAAACCCTTCTTGACCAGGGTCAGGGTCTTCTGGCCTCGGCATGAGAGTGGCCCAGGGAATAAACTAGATAAGTTTAAAACGTTATCAGTCATTTAAAAAAAAGAACAGCATGTAACTTGGAGAATCCGGGTATCGATCCCGGTACCTCTCGCATGCTAAGCGAGCGCTGTACCATTTGAGCTAATCCCCCTTGTTCTCGTAAGCTATGCATGTTACTTACACTATTATCAGATTACTCTCCTTCAAGGGTTGGATGTTGTATAAGTGTTTATTTTTTATACATACTGGGATTTTCTTAACAATTTTCCTTGTGTGAAAAGCAAGTTTGCAATTTCTTTACCCAATCAGAGAGACGAAACGAGTCACGCCTGAGTCACGCTTTTCGTCTAGTCGCAAACCACTGTCGAGGCGAATCGTGTTTTCGGGGTCATCGCAGAATCAAACCTAAGGGAAAAAGATGTCGTTTCGAAATGTGAAAAACATTGAAAATACATGACGGAAAGAAGAAAGGAATAAAATTATAATAACTATATAGCAGAGCAAGTTTTCGATCCTTGGACCTCTGGGTTATGGGTGCAGCACGCTTCCACTGCGCCACTCTGCTTACAAGTGTTTCACTATGAATAGAATTGATAGGAGCAATCAATCAAAATGAATCTTTGAGAAATGAGTAGGGGGGACTTGACTTTGTTTTTGTAGCGAGCTAACTCGGAAAGGATGCCAACGGTAATATATATATTTAGGCACTGCCTAAAAGCGGAGCTCCCGATACGGAAGTCAAAGGGAGAACAATTTGAATGAAACTGAAAGTTAAAAATAAGATAGGGGGGAAAATCTTCAATTATTTTTTATTCGAGCTGAAGATCATTTCTCCCATAATAAAAACCATGCAGTGAAATCGAATCGAAATGCACAACATTGCTTTTTTTTCCGCGAGTATATACTCTCCCACTTAGGAATTTTGTACACAATTCACCACCACCCCCAGGGGCTAGTTTTGCTCTTGGAAGATTTTTCGACAAATTTGTCCAAAAAACCCGACATTTTTAGGCTTTGAATCTCTTTTATTTAAAAAAAACGAAAGATAACTACAGATAATCCAATACAATATCAAGTTTAGTAAAATTTACCTCGGATGTCTTTCATTGACGTTGAAATCAAGACCAAAAAACAGACTTGAAAACTGGTTAAGGTTGAGCAAAGTATATATAAGCTTACTTTAATAATTACGTCTTTTACAGAACGAGACGTTTTACATTCAGTTAAACTTGACAAGAACAACTGAGACAACATAGAAAATAAAGGCAATGCAAAAAGGCAATGCAAAATGACGAATTTCTTTGTCAGTAAATTGGCGTTTGTAAATGTTTTTGAATATTTTTTACGGCTTTTTTAAGTGAAAGTCTAGGTCTTTCTACAACAACATCTCTCAACAACACAAATTTAAGCTCATTTTTATAATCAGACTTGCTCGAATAGCTTAATAAACAGTCGAATATTTGGTGTAAATTTATATTTCATTCAATACTTAAATAAATTATCTGTAAAAATAAAATTATTAAATGAAAGTCTTCGTTGTTTTGAAGATGGGACCCCGCGATAGGAGGCGAATCTTTCTTGAACGAAAAACATACGATAGTTCGTGGTTAAAAACAACGTTTTACAACGTTAACCGAATTGCTAAAGATTTACAAAGCTTAATAAAGGATGAATATTTGTTGTAATATGCTCTTCATGTTATATTCACTCCAACATTAAAATAAATTAAGCTTATCTACAGAAATAATAAAAGCTTTGAGGGAAAGTCTTTGATTTGTCGATTCGTCGAGAAAAAATTAAATGCTTGTCAAAAAATAATAAACGATTGTTTGCTAAACAACACACCTGAATTTTTTGGAGAACACTTCTTAATCCATCTTTGAATACATGAAAGTTTTTAAATTGTCTTTGGTCTATAACTTGTCCTTAAGAGCGATTTTTTTCTGTGCATTTGAGAGTCGCCTTAGCTAGTAGTTTTGCTTCAAATTCCTTTGTCTTTCACGCTCATTTTCTCTTTGTTCATTCGTGAAGTTTTGACTCAAATTCCTTTGTATTTCACGTTCATTTTCTCTTTGTTCATCCGTCAAGTTTTGCCTCATATTCCTTTTTCTTTCACGATCATGTTCTCCTTGTTTATAATCGAAGTCCCGCCTGGATTTGGGTCTCTATCTCTCTCTCTGCTTGCCGCTTTTCTTTGGTGAGTCCTTCCTCTTTGCCTTACATTTTCACGTCACCAGAGTTTTTCATTTTTCGAAAAAACTCTTTTACTTCTGGCCTTTCTTTCTTGGCTTCATTCTCCTCTGAGCTTTCTTTCGACATATCGATTTCGGAAAGGGGTTCCATCGTAAATAGATTAAATATAAATATAAGGTTGAATACAAAATTTAGCTGTTATCTTTCGCTATTTCTATACGTGTGTAAGAGGTATTTTACAAAAGTTTAATAGCCGGATTTACCTTTATGTGTACCCGGATGTTGCAACGCGTCGACATTCCTGCCAAAAAAAAAAAATTTAACCAG
Source organism: Actinia equina (assembly GCA_011057435.1). Taxonomy (NCBI): domain Eukaryota; kingdom Metazoa; phylum Cnidaria; class Anthozoa; order Actiniaria; family Actiniidae; genus Actinia; species Actinia equina. Next base: position 88,558 of record WHPX01000958.1, on the reverse strand, counting down.
CCAATCAGAATGCTTGTGTACACGCCCGGACGGACGCCGGGCGGACGGACGTACGGACGTACGGACGTACGGACGGAAGTGACGTCAGCCAAGCCATGAAAAATCAACTCGATAGTTTACCATTTTTTCTTAGGTATGGTGCTCCGCTATTAACTTAGACGGTTATCAAATTGTCTCAAACGCTATCCCCAATTTTTATGCTTTCGATGTGTGGGAGTCCCCTAATATCTTATATACTATTATAGGATTATGGTTTGATGAGAGAAAATGGAAAATGCGCAACCAAGGGCATAATAGCGGAGCTACATAGGTATAGAAATGTGGTAAACCATCCAATTCAGTTTTCCAAGTCATCGCATGGGAACCCTGTGCATGACGCTTAAAGTGTCGCCCGCTTGGTGTATATCGCGTTTCTGATTGGTCGAGCTTTAAAACTACGAGTCACTTGGACCATGACGACCTTTTTCACTATCTTTTTTGTAAAAATTGAAAAATGATAGCTATCTTTGGGTAAACCTTGCAGCATGGCAAAGCACAATTCAGCTATTTTCGCTAGCCATCCTTGGGCAAAGCGTGCAGCATAGCAAAGCACAATTCAGCTATTTTCACTAGCTATCTTTGGGTAAACCTTGCAGCATTCTAACCTGTTTTATGAAAAGGTACCCCCCCTCCCCCCCTAATATCAGCACACTTAGGGGGTCTGAATTTCACACTGGAATGCTTTGCTAGTGAAAGGTCAATTCCTGTTTTAGCGGTTTGTGCACACCCCTAGCTGGTCACTCCTTCCCTTCACCTCCCTATCCCCACCCCACCCCCCTCTCTTACCTTAATAATCTTGTCAGTTTGTCAGGTGTGCACGCATGCACTGGCTAAGTGTTGGGACTGTGAGAATAACAAAAAAACAGTGTTAAGAACGTCACTTCTGGTGCTTTGTCCCGGAAGGCTATCAAGCATATTTGGATTATAACCGTGTTTTTTAAATGTTATAAGAGCCGCTGGCTGATTGTTTTGTCTACTGAAGGCGATGACTGTCAGTCGACCATCTTCGTTTTCAACGAATTCACTGATACAGCTTCTGAATGTTCTGATATCGAGTCGTGTTTGCCTTGCTTCATCTGGCTCCAAAATGCTCTCTAGAAGCTTCTTATCACAATTTGGGGCCTGGCCATAGTATGTCTACAATCAATTGAACAATCAAATCATCCATCACTTACTACCTCGATCATTAATTGTACCAACGATAACATGATATTAATTATACAGCTTCTCATTAATCCCATATTGTAGTGTCTGGGATCCCTGTGTGTAAAAAGGAGAATAGAGAACCGCCATTAAAGAACACGTTGTGACGACGTTGTCTGTGTGATAGTAGTCTTTTAAATCCGGTTCGATCCGAATAGAAATATAACAATTGGCGACGAGGATAAAAAGATGTACTGATTAGATTCGCTTTTAAAGAAAGATGGCAAAAGAGCTTGAATTTGGAAGTATTAAGAGGGGTTTGCACTAAGGGTCACCTATGAGTTGCAAAATAATTTTTTTCCAAATTTCTCAAAATTGGCATGAGTGAAGGCCTCCATGGACTGAATTCATCGCTATAAGTTTTAGTTCGATCAGAATTTTATTTCCGGCCAACGGCGCGAGAATGTGAAATTTGACGTCATTTCCGGTTTTCAAAGGCCGTTTGTGTGCACTCCTAAAAGTGCTAAAAATCACTAGATTTCGTTCATATTTTACCAAATAAATTTACCAAACTAAAAGTTGATATGATAGTGACTATTTAGAGCTATTTGTCTTTAAAGCAAGATACAAATTCAATATTTTATAGATTTTTCAATTATTTGTACGTTTTCACTAGGTTTTACGTACATCATATTCAAAAATCTGTATCGCCACTGGTACATGGCCTAGCTCAAAACTATTGCACCAGGAGTAAAGAGGACTACCCATGGCTTAGTTTTATAAAATAAAATTTTGGGGCAATTCATAAACAAAACTTGGAGAGCGCTGTATGTCGACCCCATTTTCAGCCATATTTGACATCAATTTACAAAACGTTGTGTTTACAATCCACGAATGAGTCCCCTGAAATCACGAAATCATGCTTCAATTCGATTGCAATTCACAATAAACTTCCTAAAGCCACAGTACAATACTTTAATTACAATTTTCGAGCTGATACAATCAAGGAAACGCTCAATCAAGGAACCTCGAAGAGGTTCGAAGCATTCATCATGACTGGATCTGAAACAAGTTGAATCGAGTCTGGCCCATCACTATACCGGATCACGCTATCGATACCAAAAATGTCAAAATATCAAAAACTAAGCTAACCTTATGTATTAGAAGGAGCTTAAACGTGTTATAATATTATATTCTTGGAATATCTTACCTTAATTTCACTCTGATTAACACGGTGCCATATCTAAATGGACACTAACGCGACAGACATTGAAAACAATAAAGAATGCGTGACATAAACACAGGAACCCCAAACACCGCGTAATCACTCTTGTGTACTCAAATAATACAACCATATTAATATATCATCTCAGTGTATACATTTGCTTTCATAGTGACATATGCCGCATGTGAAGAAGGATGTAACGTTTATATTTTTACACTCTAAAAAAGGCTAGTGTTAAACTTTCTAATCAAAACAAAATTCTTACATGTATTCCTAATGGAAGGTGCGGCAACCCACTTATGCGTGTCTGAATCACAGAGGGGTCTACGAAGGCCCAAAACGAAACAAAGAGAACATCGTTATATCCAACGTTATCTCGTGTACTGGGGGACTTTTTGTGTAACATGATTTTTTTCTGGAAGTAGCCTGATAAATTGAAACTCTTGTGCTATACTTATGTGGTATAATTATGAGGTGTGGCAACCACAACCAATGAGCACTAATCATTTTACGCTAGATGAAAAAAGGATGTTTTTGTGTTAAACAAACATGAAACATGTTAGCGTCTTAAAATGCTTAAAGATATCGAAGTGGAAGAATGCCAAGCTAAGTTATGGTCCTGAGCTACCAACTCCTGATACACAACTACACAACGCTACTACCTTACTAATGCGCTCTATGTAGGGAGCCTTAAGTCTAACATTTATATCTGATATATCTATTTCTAAGTTATAACAGATGGTTTGCAATAGAGGTAGACTTAACTTCCTTAATTGTCCATCGGCGTGCAACTGGCACAAGTCGATTGAGTCATAAATTATAGGATGCTTTAGTTGACATTCCTCCAGAACAGTTTGTAGGGTACGTACATAGGCGTCTTGATCCTGCGCAGCTCGCTGATTATCACCCTCGTCAGTTTCTTTAGCTCCACGTCGATCTTTAGAGGCCTTTCTGGAAAAGTACCCCTGAATTTGGCTTGCTGATAGAAATTCCGATATTTGAAATCTACGATTGCCATCGAAGTCCTTTGCGAAATGCATTTCTTGCGCCACGGTTGTGGGGTCCAGCTTATGCCCAGTTACCTTTCCTTTGTTAAACATTTCATCAAGATATGCTTTCTGCTTCTCTGAAAAACGCTGACCTTTCTTACTTTCCTTCAATGCCCAGCCGCGAGGAAGACTCTCAGTAGATGTTTCTGGACAGGACTTTGTCTTCAATTGTGGTTGAGAACTTACACCAGCAAGTAACTTCTCTCTGTATAACTTCTTGGCTTTATCGTAGAGGGTCTCCCTTTCTTGCTTCAGTCGACATTGCCCGTACTCTAGATGGCGTTCTAGCGAGGTGTTGCGCCGATATGTTCGTATGCAGCTCTCTACGGGGCAGCTAAAGAGCTTTGGGTTGGGATCATTTTCGTCGTCACTACTCTCATTCTCTTTTGCATGTACTTGGTCTTCCTCTAACGCTTCCGCATTGCTTGGTGCACTTCTTACTCGTGTCGATCTATAGACGATGTTTTGGAAGCCACCATCGCTGAACGGGCTGGAAAATTTAGCAATCGCAAGGGCTTCAGGGACTGTAAAAATAGGATAGATATATAAAATCACTCTGTTGGGATATATTATATATCAAACGCTCTTGAATCATACCTTGAAGGTTAGACCACTTTTCAGTCTTTCCTTCGCCTATGCCGTGTGCTCTCCAGCAAGTCAGCCCATCCTCGCTATAACTGAAATTATTCAGCGTGCTGATTCCCTCTAGTTTACCAGTGTTGACAGTAGTCACAGAACTTGCATCTACTAACGCAACGCGAACTCCTCGCACACCATCACCCGATATTATTGCGTTAAATAGGTCTTCAGGGGTCTGGACATCATGGCCCTCATTTTTATATCGTCTGATATGTGCTTTTATATTCGCTGCCTTCCGATCGCATGACCCTTTGCCTCCTTGAGGCTCACTGAAGTCGACTCGAGCGACCTGAAAATATCAAAGCTTCATATAAACTCATAGAACTACAAAAAACAGAACTAAGTGTTTCTTAATCCCGAAATTGATCGGCCATACCTATGTATGGCTGATTATGTATGAAACTCATTCTTAGAATTTCTTTGAATAATTTTATATTATTGATAACGATAAGGATCATCATTATCAGCATCATCATCATCATCATCATCATCATCATCATCATCATCATCATCATCATCATCATCATCATCATCATCATCATCATCTCCATCCATCCAGTCATCCATACAATCAATCCTCAGGATCCCAGGGGTAAAACTCTGTCGCTCGTTTCGTTGGGAGCGAGAAACGCGCGACAGCATTTACCTCTGGGTTCCCAAGAATGATAATAATCATAATAATCACGATTATGATAATCAAGTACTACTTCTATAGCGCTGCTTCCATAAATGCCTCTTACAATCAATATAGGGATAAAAATGAAATTACCTTAATGCCGGTTGCCTCTTCCATAAGGTGACATGCTATTAGCAAAGGGACGCTATGATAGCAACCGGCGTTGTCATGGCGATAATATGCTGTAGCAATTTCAGGGTTTTCGGTTTTGATAGTGCGCAGTCTGTGTGCTCCATGATAGCTATTACAGAGTCCGTGTCCTGAGTGCAGTTCTTTGCTACATGGACGAAAGCTTGCTGTTGTAGGTCTCCGGCGGAGGTCTTTCGACTGGCAACGGATACGTGCCATGAAATCCCTCGCTTCCCGAACCAGTCGGACTGAGTTTCCCTGTACTTCTGTGGGAGGAATTTCATGGCCCAATCTTCTTTGACCATAACTTCTTGGGGGGTTAGCTCGTTCATGATTGAGTGCCGAGGTTTGTCTTGCTGAACAAATCGTACCTCATGAGATTTCCAGGCGAATATCGCTTCAATGGCTTGATTGCATCTGAAAGTGATGTCATCCCAATGGTCAACGGATGGGAGTATACTCTCCCTCTGAGCTACAACGTTCTTGATGTCATTAAGAACCGTCTTTAACTCTTCGCACGATGAGCAAGACAACTCATGCTGGTGCTGGCATGCTTTGGCAAAAGGATCTTTTTGGGGATCTTTCTTCGGATCTTTCTTCGGACTACTTAGGGCGTACACCAGGCAGTGGTCAGGTACTTGATTTGCATCTGTTATATGAACCTAAAGAAGAGATTATTCTGCGTTAGCTGTTTGTCAAACATTTACCAACAACTGGGAACTATTAGATATTTCTATTGTTTAAAAAAAAGTGGATTAACAAAAGTTACGTATACCCTGAATTCTGACTTGATATACTGTTTGCCTTCCCGTAGAGCTCTCTCACAGTTTGCTGCCCATTCACGCCCACGGGCCGGTTCTACCTGCGTCACAATCTTGCTCAGGTCATCGAACGCTTTAGCACCATCTGCGTGGTAATAATCTAGACCCTGTAACGACTTTCTTTCTCTTGCACCACACGCCGATAAAACGCGCCTCATTGTCGCTTCACTGAATGGCTTGAAGGCCGTCTCTTCACAGTACTGAATATACTGTGCGCATATCCGAGATGTGATCAGTGAACGAATTACATTGGGTGTCTCCAGAACTTCCCCATTGGATAGTTTTAAATATCTCTGCCCAAATGGCAGGTCTTGCACAATATGGGGGCTAGTGATAAAGGATAGGAAATTGTGTAGCTGCCCTTCATCAACGCGAATTCGATAAACACGGTTGGTTAACACAGGGACGCCTCGTCCGTATTGTAAGTTGTGAACACGAGCCATCTTCCAGCGATATTCTGTCAGTCTGGGTATATATTGACGGATGTCATTAAGCGACAGTAAATCTGCCATGATTGACAGAACCTGTCGTTTTGTTTCCCAGCTCATTTCGTGCTGGTATGTCTCTGCTAAAGCTGAAACGTACTTTTCTTCTGCATGGGGCTTAACTCCAAGAACTTGATCGACTTTCCTGGATTCTTGAACAGCCCTCCAAAGGCTACCTGCATCTCCTGGTGTAATTACATCTAGGGCTGCCGCGATTACATTTGTAGCCTTGGATACATGCGTTTTTTTTCGTTCGGCTACTCATGACCTCCCAAACTCTTTTAGGTGGACCAATAAGCGTGTCCTGCATACCACTGGTGATCAAAAACTCGTTGAGCTTCTTTCGGCGCACTAAAGCTTGATTTGATGTTTCATCGGACAATTGTTCTTCAGACGATTCTGAGCTCAATCCACCTTCAATGTCGGTGACAACCACACTCGGATCCCGGTTTTGATCATTATCGATTTCAAGTTGGCTAAATGCTTCTGTCAACGAGTCGCTAGAGTCGCTACTTTCTTTGTCAGTTTCCTACATGAGAGAAGAAAAGGTGTAAAATAAGTATGGATATTGCGAAATTTGACTGTCTATTAAAATATGTGCTGCTAACCTTGTTATTGTTATCGTTAATATTATTGTTATTGTCTTCCGAAGAGGTTCGTAAGAACGAAACGTAGTTTTTTTTAAGCGAAAGTCTTTTAAGTTCAATTCTTTGTCTTTCTTGTGAAAGACAATAAAAATGATGTGTCACAATAGATATGAAGATAAAAAAGTCATTCAAGGCCTCAGGGAAGAAAATATTAAAATAATAATGATAATGATATATGTCAACGATGATGACAATGATAATGGTGATGGCGATAATGATAAGGTGATAGATCCTAGATAATATCGAAGATCTAATTGCATTATGATGAAGAAGTATGAGGAAATGTAAAAATTGGCCACAAAAGCTACCTGTTCCTGCTGGAGTTACAACGCCATGAATGCTGAAAATTTCTCGGGACATTGTCATGTTCACTCGCCGTGGATTTTGAATTTGTTTTCGTTTACCTATGTGGCCTGGGTAGCCACACGTAAGGCGTTTTCGACCAGGCCAGTCCACTGTCAGCTCACGTCGATGTTTAGGGCAAACTGTCATTCTGCCAACTTCTTGTGCAGGAAGGTCAAAGTGTCCAGCTCTATTCAATATCAAATCTTTTTCGCTGATTGTGCCGCTACTTCGCCATCCTCTTTTAAGACTAATGCCGAGAGTAAGTAAGTGGTCTGTCAGGTTTGCCTTACAAGCATCAATAGGAAGTAGCAAAGAATCTGTACCAATAGCTTCACAGGGAGAATTTCCCCCATAAAACGAGCAATTCATATTCCGCCAATATCGCTGATTTACTATTTCGAAACTGTATTAGGTTCTGACAGAAATATTCGGCAATTACAAGTAAACAATTGCCGGTGGACGTCTGTGTCGAATTTGTAATTAGATGGCAAATTAGCATAAATTCACCGCCCTGGACGTATTCGATAAATTAAACCTCATTTAAACGTAAAATGAACATGTGCAAGGAGTGAACTGTAAGACCAATAAAAACATTTAAGTGGATTATGTTTACATTAAGAAAAAATTGAAATAATCTAAGTGTTTATTCGTGTTAACTTATTGAAGCAACGTTCTAGTGATATCGTAAATACCCTTCACTAAGACATTCCACTGGCGCATTATTATCATCAAAAGCCCCCCCAAAAATATTTCAAATATAACCTCCAAATTTCAAATAGGTGCTATATATGGCCTATTCGTTTGATCTTCTTCTATGTTTATTTGTATCGAAGAATTCAGTTTAATCACATGAGGAAAACCGTCTAGACACTTTGGCGGCAGGCGTTTGCCGTGTGTTAACCATAGGAAAATAGAAAACGTCTAAATCTCCAATAAATATAGATCCCTTTCAATTTATTTTTGATTTGGATTTAGATGATATTGGGCTATCCGAATATGGTTTAAGATTAAAAATAAACTGCCGCACGAACGAGAAAAGGGCATTCAAATATTGCTAAAATTACGTTAGCTTGAAGAGGGCATACACCACTATCTACTTGAAAGTCTCTAAATTAACAATCAATGTAAAATATTAGAATTCGAAACTTATCTTCGCATTGAAGTAGACACATTTAACGTGTGTGAAAAGTTTCATTTGGAAAATCAATATGGAATTATGATTTTTCATGCCTCAAAGTTGCCCTAATTATAGGCGGTTTTTTTGGCCTTTTCGACCCAAAAATGAGGGGGGTGGTCAATCTCGGAAACGAAAGGCCCTGAATTTGTTTAAATCCCACCATTAGTAATCATATCAGATAGGTATCACATGCTGTAAATATTATGGAAATCGGCCGACCCCCATCCGTTGACCCTGCCCGGTTTTCTCAGACAACGGCTCTTAAAGTATATATATTGATCATTATCTATAAATAATCATACTCCAGACCAGACTCCTAAAATCATAGTTTCCATAAGTTTGGCGGCCCGCTTTTAAATCCCCTCAGTATTGGCGATTTTAATTACAAAAAAAATAGTAATTAATCACTGGGTTTTAAAAACAACAAACAAATCTGGTTGCTATGAAAGTGATTGACTGGTGTGAATTTCATGGAGCTGATTTTCAGCGTACTAATTAGGAGGCTCAGTCCCTTTAGGGAATACTAAGGACCAATCACTGATCACTTTGTTCTGTCATTAATATTCATTTTGAGATGATGTCAATAATTGAGTTAAGATGGAGTTTGCTAATGATGTGCATTAAACCGATGCCCGATGAACTAGAATCGAAAATGTACAATAAATTCTTATAGTTATGTGAGATTTTATACTTCTAATTCTCTAGAATCTCTAAACCAGACTATAAAATATCCCTCAAAATAAGAATTTATGGTTGATTTTAAATTGAGTTCTTTGATTCACGGTCGACGAAATGCTAGTCGGCGAATGAGTCTTCAAACGTCGGGGGTCGCACTTGGACGATAACGGTTGTAAGCTATAGAAAACACAATAGAGAAAAGGATATTGATTAAAGCAACAAGGCTGACAACCACTTTTTCATTTTACAACATTTATTGAATTTTTTTTAAAAAGAAAATAAAGTTATAAGCTGTTCCAAGCGCTTGTCAAAGCTGATCAAGTTATATTAACCGCGAATCAATATGAGTGTATTAATCATCATCATCACCATCATCTTCAGCAGGAAGTGAATTGTAATAACGCTTTGCTTCTAAACTTAGGTATTTTGTAGCAAGTTCCAAGCAGTTTTCTTTAACTATAGTCGGAACTGGAATTAGTTCTTGGGACCTCGCTTTCAGGGATTTAAGATTAAGCGGACGGCTTTGCTTTTGTTTCAAATAATTGATCTTCATCGGTCTTTCATAGGGATTGATGGAACATCTAGCAAAACTCTCCCCATCTTTGAGTTTCTCAGAAACAAGCCTGCCACTGCTGTTTATCGACTCACCAATACCAAAGTTAAGCCAAGCCAAATTCTTTACCGAACAAATTTTTTTTTCCCTCTATGTATACTTGGCGGCTGACATACGCATTGCGTAAAAACGTTTTATATGACTTGACCATGTCCAACGAAACTTCATGTACCACAAGGTTTGTTATACATTGTTCATTCAATTTTGCTAACCAATCTTTCTTTATTTGCAGACTATGCTTTTAAAGTGGCTGCCTACTTTTAAACATTCGATTTGAGCCCACGACGTGCGCGCGCTCAAAAACTGTCTCAAAAATTCTGTCCAGATTTGGAATCAGCATTAAATTTCAATTCGGAAAATCGAAGTTTTAAGAAAAGCTTAAATCAATTTCCAAAGGTAGGTAGTCACCTTAACATAGACGTTTGTCTTCTTTTATTGTTTTGCATTTGATAAATAGCAATATAGCCCAAACTTAAATAGAATAAAGTAACTATAGAGTTTTGGGCAAATGGTACTTCGATAAGTAGTTTGCGCATGTAATTGCGTGGTTGGAAAATTGCTAAACAATACTAAAGTGTGCGTGTAATTGGTTGTCGGTCTTGGTTTGCTCGTCTTGCGGTTGTTGCTGCTGTTGCCATTTCTTGGCCGTTAATTAAGCTCTGCCGTTCTCTAATTATCCGAGAGTTTGAATTCAACTATGCCTTATTACTTGCTAGAATTTTTAGATACGTTAAGTATATGAAGTAGAGTGATTCTCATATGACCGTGACAGAAAATAGACCATTTAGTTTGTACTTTTTGATAAAGAACAACAACAGAAACAATGGGTTTAGAATCTACTACTAACTATTAGTTTGCCTATTCTTTCACGGCCATATGAAAATCACTCTAAGAACGACAAAATACGGAAAATAAAATGATCTGTGCTATAACTGGCTTTTGACCCAGGCCTTAAGTACCTTGAGATTGCAAGAGCGTTGTTACGAGAAAAAGAACAGCAACGTTCTGGCAATTTTCCAGTTTGGAGTTCTATTTTGCTCTAAGTTAGCCTCATTAGAATGGAATATATTCTTTAGAACAAGTAACAGCCTGTGGTAATGACACATGAATAATACCACTGCACTAGATTAGGATTCCACGGCTTTTGCTCTCAGTTCTGAACATTTTACGCACAATCAGGGCTAACACAGAGCAAAAGAGAACTCGAAGTTGTAATATTAGGTGTAGACCTTTTGCGATACTGTAACTATTATTTGGCAACACTGGCTAGTACATTCATATCGTAAGAAATAGCACCATACCTAATTTCGCTTTCTCTTAGGTGTTCGTCAAGTTCAGTTTTAAGTTTTAGAAGTTCTTCTTGGCACTTTCTCCTGGAACATACTGCCACGATGGGTATGGCCCTTTCAAGTTCTCGAATTTTCTTCCCGTACTTGTCGCAAGTATGGCAGGTGTCGACTCGGGCTTTCCGGAATGAATACTGGTGACTCATTTTCTCAATAAAAATTTTTCTGAATGCCGAGTAACTGAGAGGTGCGCCTTTGTTCTTCGTTTTAAGGCCATTGCTTTTAAGCTCAGAATGCTGTTCTGTGAAATCTTTCCAAATGCCACTTAAGCTGTATATAGGGTCAAAATATAGTTTTGCAGTTCTTTGGCGCCTGTAATGACTTGGTCCAGGATTGTAATCTTTGATGAAATTAGTTACTAACTCAACGACAGCTGGAAGTAATCTTCTTGCATTGTTCTTGTTTTTCCCACGTTGATCGTATTGCAATGTTGGATCGCCCACGTTTTGTTTTCTCAAAAGAACCCATATCTTTTTATCCGATATTGCTAAAACCTTTTTAAAGGCAGTCTTGCAGACTATACCAAGGCTAGGAAGTGTGTAGATAATCTTATTCCGCCCACTAAATAGGGTTTGGACTTGAATGTTGCTCGCAATAGTGTAGTTCAGGCATTGGTAGTCTTGACTGTAGATACGTTGTCTTTGAAATTGAATTTGGGCTCTGGTAGTTCCACTAAGGCAAGCTTTCCGACAACAGTACAGAGTAGTTTTGTAGGCTTCTGAAGGGGGCATTTCTTCTCATTCTCGATTTCCGTTTCTTAGCAAGGTAAACTTTCTTTATCTTGGAAGGTCGGCTACGAGTTCCCCTCTCCACAGAACTAACAGAGGGCGCTTTGTTATTCTTGTGGAGCCATGGGTTATTAGGGTCGTATTTGTAAAGAAACTCGCGCTTGTCATCTTTGGAACTCATCCCTGCAAACGGTATAAAAAATAGCAGCAGCAGCAACAACAGCAACTGACAGAAATTCACGAGCAACAACGGTCAAACAATGGACAACAAAAGAGCAGTCAACGTCAGTCAAAAACGCCAACCCCCTTCATTTGCAAACGTTCATTTGCGCGAGCTACCAGAGGCAAATAGTCAGAACCCCCTTATTTGATGGCAGAGCGTTGACACTGCAAGTGACATGACCGAGTGTTGTATGACCAGTGTTGTCGGGCCCTGCTGTCAGAGGTTTTCTTTGAAAGAAAAAAAACCGGTTCAAACGGTTGCACGCCCCTAGATCCTGGAAATCAGCTTTATTGTTGAATAAGCTAGCATGTTGAAATAAAGTTGATCATCATCATCATCGTTAAACAATTAGCCCAACAATCAAATGGTTAACAAAAAAGAAAGAAAGCTGGGAAGGAATGAAGGATGGAAGGAAAATAGTAAAGGAAGATGGAAGGAAGGAAGAAAGGAAGGAAGCTAGGAAGGAAGCTAGGAAGCTAGGAAGGAAGCTAGGAAGGATGGAAGGAAGGAAGGAAAAAAGTAAAGAAGGTTAGAAAGAAGGAAGGAGAGAAAGAAAGAAAGAAAGACTAAATGAGAGAATGAAAGAATTGATTGAAAGAATGAGAGAATGAAACGGGAAAAGAAGAAAGAAAGATAAGGAATAATGAATAAAACAAAGAAGGAAAAAAATAAAGAAAGAAGGAAGAAGGGAAGGAAGAAAAGAAAAGAAAAAGGTAGACAGAACGAAGGAATGAATGGATGTAGGTAGGTAGGTACGTAGGCCAGGTAGCAAATTGTTTTGGCTTAAGATCTGTTTTCAAAGTTCCTCACGATTGTCCATGCGACAATGCTTTATTGCACTTGGTCAAGTTACAAACCCTTGAATGTCGTCTGTCATGTTATAATTCTCTGTCCCTGGTTCACCAAGCCTTAGCCTCTACGCGTGGGCCGAATTACATCAAGGAACTGTTTCAAATTCAAAAAAGTCGCTATATCTATTGCTTCTATCATTAGTTAACCTACATTTACCAATTCCAGTTAAAATTATGACTCTGTCCATTTTTCCACTTTAATTCTTTTTTTTATCATTAAGGATTCTCATTATTAATTTCTTTTTCTTTTTTGGGAGTTCAAGGGGGGGGGGGGGGGCATAGATGATTATTTTTTCTATCAACTTTTTGTTTATGCGGTATATACATCTAGTTTTTCAATCATGTAGCATCACAGTATTGTGATTTATAGATTATATACTTTTAATCAGATTTTATATATCTATCTATCTAAACAAGTAAGAAAGGAACTGAACAAGCAAAGAAAAACATTGGGATCCCTGTGTAAGACGTCTAGTGCGCATGTCGGAGAAGCTTTGCATAAAAATTATTTTTGCTTTTCCTCAATGAAGTAATTTGTTGCTGCAGCGATATTTTGAAATATCTGTGTCTTTTAAGAAGATAATCCACGTCAAAATAGAAGGGGAAAAAATGAATTACACTGTTACTAAAAGGTAGTTACAGACCTCTTCTAAATTTTTCATTCATCAATACAACGAAAAACGTTCATTTTTAAAGCGTTGAAATAAAACAAATTTTTCTTACCATTGATGAATGAAAAGATTAGAACCAGTTAACATGCATGGCTGGCCAAAACAATAATTGGTGCCTTTCTGTGGTTTGCAGCTATTTAAGTATTCTTGTTTGGTTGTTGGTCTTCAAGCATTTGCATGCTATGCCATTTGATTTAGGAAACGTTGCACTTTTTCAAAGGCATAGAATCAGATCAGCCAAGCCTAGTTCTGACGTCAACGCCTTCCCACTGCCTCTGCAAAGCGTTCCAATCTCAGAGCCAAGCTAAGCTTAGGGCTTTAATTTGTTTTGTTGTTTTTTTGTTATTCTCACAGGCCCAACACTTAGCCAGTACATGCATGCACACCTGACAAACTGACAAGATTAATAAAATAAGAGAGGGGGGGTGGGGTGGGGATAGGGAGGTGAAGGGAAGGAGTGACGAGCTAGGGGTGTGCGCAAACCGCTAAAACAGGAATTGACGTTTTACTAGCAAAGCATTCCAGTGTGAAATTCAGACCCCCTAAGTGTGCTGATGTTAGGGGGGTACCTTTTCATAAAACGGGTTATATATATATATATAGTAAAGATTGGATTAAAGACGAGACATGTTCACTGTAACTCCGAGTTTCGTGCTTACGCACTCATCAGACAGACTTTAATCTATCTATATATATATATATAATATATATATTTCCAAACGAAAGTAAATTAACATAATTTATGAAAATTGTAATTGACAGTGAAATACAGCCCTGGTATACACCCGAGCAGATACAAACAACAGCTCATACCCGAACACCCTGCGGTTCAACAATGATTTCCAAGAATGGTTTGTGGCACAGTACAAAAGAGGATAAGGTATTACAATTACACTCAGCATGTTATTTCGATATTATTTAGCTCTTACATTACAAACACAAACAATTAATTACTCATACTGTAATTAATTGTTTGATTTTCATGAATTTTAATAGCCATATTACCTACCTTTCTTTGATGCCACTGTGGACCAAAGAAGTCTTCCATTTGGATATGCTTGGGGAGAAGAACCCGACCCACAAGAAGCATGTGATTTAGCAGAATGCGGAACCGAAGACGACAACACACTAACCCTGACTTGTGGGCATTCCTTTCACGTCCTCTGCATGCCTGATCGCACTCCTCGCAACTGCCCCATATGCCATCCACTTTTAATGCTGGATTAGTAAAGGTGGATAGTGATGATGATGCCGAAAGCGACGACGAAGAGATAACGATGATAATGACGATGATAATGACGATGACGCAAACCTTCCATGAGAGAATGCCTACCACTCAACTCAACAGCTTCGTAAATCACTTGACCGCGTTTTCGTCAAAGAATTTCAGAAGAGTGATCGTCAATTGGTAGGTAGTAATAATAACTCAGATATTTCGAATTAATCGACAAATATTAATCTGCAGGTTACGACTGAACAAGCAAAGCAGAGTAAGCAGGTAGTGTGCGACACGGTGCACGTGACATGCATCGGCCAATCAGATTCAATTTTCAGCATGTTCACAATTTTTACCAGAAGCGCATTTTTTCAAATTTTAGTTGACCAACAATACAGAAACAAGTGCTTTTTAAAACGCTAAAGAGTAGAAAGCTAGTATACATTTTAACCAGTAGTGAAGATTTTGTGTTCAACTATAGGTAGTGCTCAGGTGACACGAACACACATTCAGAAAGACCCAGCTAAGGTAAAAATCACATAACATCTTACTTTTGAAATGGATACATATATGTGTATATAAAGCCCGTATAACATTTTCTATAACATTCATTTTCTATGCTGCTGATGATGATGACTCCTAATTTGATTAATAAAATTAATTCCATTCTGGCCTGTATCAGATGATTACATTTGAATTATTCTTTTTTATAAGGACAGAGTCAACATTGCTGGACTGTCAGTTCGCCAGATTCAACGAAAATTAAATGAAAAAGGGTTTACTAAAGACAACTATTCAGGTAATTACATTTAAAGATTTTCCACTTTCAATTCATCAAATACAAAGCATATGGTTAAGACTGAAAGGTTCAAATTTGGATACATTTAATCCTCACTTAAATAATTTGTGTTTACATTCAATGAGATATAAAATAAGAGAGTGTAAATAATTAAGATATAATTGAAATTGCACTCTGGCAAACTTTCATTTATGGGAATTTGATGAAATAAATTTTTTATTATTTACTTTATGCATAACATATATTGATATGATTTAAAATATTAACATTCACAGATCCAGTCACTTGCGGTTGCCAAGGAAAAAATTCCTACTGGTAGATGGTGGATAAGGGGAGATGCCTTTGATATTAGAGAGGGATTACACTTGTGAGAGATTTTTTCAACAATCGAAGATAAATTTCGTATCTTCGCGCGCCCATGTAATATCCTCGATATGTTTTTACTATAATGTTATCTGATATTAATATTCCATTAAGTTATACAAGTGCCTATATAGATGGAGGTAAAAACAAATTGGTATGTTCATAATTATAAAAATTCATCTGTCATTATATATGAAGTATAATCATATGTTACATAACTGTAATCTCTAAGGTACCCAAAATACTATCCCCTTACTCTATTCAAAACAAGGTTTATTTTATTAAAGGTGTGTTTGAGAAACGAAGACAACCTGCAAGTCATATCTTTGTATTTATGATATCGGATGAGCAAAGGAACAAGAAACCATATGCCATTCCTGCACAGTTTTTTTCTTACCGTTCTGTGAAAGACAGATGAGTTGCAGAACTAAAAGATCAGCTTGTTAATGTTATGAAAAAGCTCAGTATGGTGCCTGTTGGTATGTAATATCAATTAACCATAAAATACCTCTCTCCTTTTCGAAAACTGATATTTTCACATGTGAAAATATTGTTATACATGTGTATTCAAGCTATTAGTTAGTTATATTAATTAACAGCTTATTAAGTTCATTTGTATATAAAATCACCTGATCTTGAGTACAATATTTTCATAGCAACTTAATTCGGTACTCCTCTCGACCATTCAGAGTTGAGTAATTTTGTTGAGGGTACTATAATATGGATAATTATGTAATAAACACGATATTAGAACATTGGCGCTTGAATATACGAAATTTATCTCTGAGGGTTGAAACGATTTTCAATAACAGAAGATAAAATATCTTGTATCTACGTACGCTCATGTAATATCCTCTATTCATTAACTACAATACTATATATTATCATCTCCTCTGAATCCCTTTAGGCTTCCTAACAGATGCCGAATTTAATTCCTTGCGTACAATGGGTACGCAAAGACCAATATCAATAATGCAGTTGATGATGGATGCACGGAAAGAGACCAAGAGGGTAAGCTCAACTATGCTTAAGAAATACTTCACTCCAACCCAAAGACAAGGTAATATAATATAATCAATCAGTTTGTTAGTTCCAGATAAATTACAAAAAAAATACCTTTTATGTGATGTGCATGAAATCTAAACAGCTAAACCATTTTAGGTAAAACAGATTCCACAAGTGAATGCTTGAGATCCCTAATGGCAACATACTTGTATGAATTGAAAATATCTAGCTTCAAGGCCAATGGTGTTGATTTCAGTAAGCACTTGTATGTTTCAGAATATGATTTTGAAACGAGAGAATATTTTTATGAAAGAGAAGACCACAATCATCTTTTAAAGAGGATAACAAGCTCTCTGAGGTCTGGTGAGACCCCTAATATCAACCTTCATTATTTTAGAGATGCATGATCCAAACAGTGGCCTCACCAAAACAGCTTTAACCGGTTTAAACAAGCAATCCGTACCTGATTGCGAGAGGATATTCTATGCCCCAATGATTGATGTCATGAGGAGGTGTGGTCATCAACAGGAGATGTCCATTTTAAGAATCATACATAACTGGCATAAGGCATCAGAGGGTTAGATGATAATGCCAGACGAGCTTTCAACATGGATATGCTTCATTGGATTCTAGATGACTGGATGCATTGGCATATATACAATCCTGATTACACCACTCTGGATATCAATCGTTAAGGAATTGCCCTTGAAAAATAACATACCGCATGCATTATATAAATTCATATTATACAGATTAACTTAGAAATGTTTTGTGAACAAATAATAGGTTTATAAGTAAGAGTTAATTACCGAGAACAGAGTCGAAACGTAAGCGACGACTTACTTCACTAAAGCCAACGTTGCTCTCTCTCGTGTTAAAGAAGCTGTCAGATAAGCCAAGAAAGAATCATTCGTTTGCAAGAAAAAAGGCAACCAACAGCAATTGGATCATTGTCTGCAAGTCCTGGAGAAGCTAGAGGATGCCACCGAATGTTTAGACACTAACGCTATTGGAAATGCAAAGAGAAAGCTTGAGGAAGGAACGCAGTTTATTCAGAAGCGTGTTAAAGCCATAAAAATAGCAGAAAAGAGTGAGTTTGGTTGGGCTACAGTCAATGAATACTTATCAGACGATTTGGCTTCTGACACTGACGACGAGAAACGTTTATACCGTTCGGAAAGAAGAGCTGAGAAAAAGTACAAGGATAAGCAGCGTCAATGCAAGCAGAACTACGCGAAATCACGATCTGAGATTCAAAGTTCATCGAAGTCTAGCGAGGGAGGCGGTGCCCGTATGAAGATTGGTCCCTGTTTTAAGATAAGTTTTTCACTTTTTGCTCACTTGCTTTGTTCAGTACTTCGAGTGTATATAAATACTACTGTCGCTTACTCGACTACTATACCAACATTCTCAATGCATATTGTGTGTTGTGTGTTAAATCTCGAAGATTAGGGCAGAATAATTAAATAACTGCGGTACGCAGTTTAGCTGTTATTTATTTTCTGCACGTTTCGTAAGGAATTTATCAAGTGTGTGTATTAGCGTAAGTACAATGATGTAGTACAATAGCGTGAGTACAATAGTGTATATTACGCTGATTGTATAAATAGCGTGATTGTTTTAGTGTTCGCCCTTCGGGTCGAAACTTAAGCGACGACCCACTTAACTAAATTTATTTTAAGTTCAATTCTAAGCCGTTTTTAATTTCGTTTTTTCCGCTTCCGCTGCGGAGAATTTGGTCACCTGAGTGCATTTTGTACAAAGACTTCATCTTCGTCTTCCTCTTCTGCTTCAACATCCAAAGCCGGAAGCTCTAAATGACTATCCGGTGCTGATGACCTTGGAATTGATGATGAAGTTGAGCATGGCCCAATCATTGATTTGAGTAATTTACAAGCCGGCGAATTTACCGCTGGTAGTGGGAGTAGTAAGGTTCAAGGCCGCATTAGAGGCGCCGTGGAATTTTGGTCCAATGTCTTGAATGCTTCTGATATTTGTTTTAAGCATGATAAAGGGGGGGTACAAATTGCCTTTTGCTGGTTATCCTTCGCGTTGTTTTTTGCGCAATGATTTATCAGCCCTGTATGGTTGGCCAAATGTTGCAAAATTCAACAGCATGTATATTTATATTCAACAAAATATAATTACATTCAACAATGAAATTGTGTTCAAATTCGCCTTTTCCATATCGAGCAGGGTACTGGGCTCGAGTTCGGACCGCAAAGCATGCATGGATTGTTTGGAAGGACAGAAATTAGTAATGGCGTCCATCGCGACTGAAAATTACATGTGATTGTGTGGATTATGCCGCATAAATCCAACTGTTGTGTTCCTGGATGCCTAAACAGTTTCAGAAATGCTCCAGAATTACATTATTACAGGATTCCGAAGGATGAAGAGCAAAGAAAAGTTTACAAGCGTATTTTGAGAAACGAAACACTAAAGATCGAATCTCAAGCTACTAGGATTTGCTCTGCACATTTCGAAGGAGGGGAAAAGTTGAGTCGCAATCATTTCCCAACCATCTTTCCGTGGACAAAACAAACACATAAGAGAAGAGAGATATTCCGACATCCTGTTGTAGACAAATCACAGAAAAAGAAAAAACAACGAGTTCAGTCAGAGACAAACGAACAAACCATCGAAAACCCAGATTTTCATCATGGCGTCGAAGTAAACAACCAAGACCTTCAACAAGAAACTGAAACTTTGCTTTCTGATCAAGACATTGATAGACTACTTGAAATTGAAAAGCAATATCTAGCTATCAAGGAAGAAAACGAAAAACTAAGGTCAGAAAGCAAAGACATTGATAGACTACTTGAGATAGAAAAACAAATTTCAGCTGTAAAGGAAGAAAATAAAGATTTAAAGAAACAACTTGCTGAACTAAAGCTGGAATTGCAAAGCAACAGCATATTTGAGATAAACAAATACAAGGACAGCGACGAGGACATAACTTTCTATACTGGATTTCCAGATTATGATGCTATGGTTTTAGTTTAATATATATATTTAGGCACTGCCTAAAAGCGGAGCTCCCGATACGGAAGTCACAGGGAGAACAATTTGAATGAAACTGAAAGTTAAAAATAAGATAGGGGGAAAAATCTTCAATTATTTTTTATTCGGGATGAAGATAATTTCTCCCATAATAAAAACCATGCAGTGAAATCAAATCGAAATGCACTACATTGTTTTTTTGTTGTTTTGTTTAGCGCGAGTACATACTCTCACACTTAGGAATTTTGTACACAACTCACCACCACCCCCAGGGGCTAGTTTTGCTCTTGGAAGATTTTTCGACAAATTTTTCCAAAAAAACCGACATTTTTAGGCTTTGAATCTCTTTTACTTAAAAAAAAAACGAAAGATAACTACAGATAATTCAATACAATATCAAGTTCAGTGAAATTTACCTCGGATGTCTTTCATTGAAATCGAAAATCTGGAGATTTAGGACAAATCAAGACCAAAAAAACAGACTTGGAGCAAAATATAAGCTTACTTTAAATAATTACGTCTTTTACAAACGAGACGTTTTACATTCAGTTAAACTTGACAAGAACAACTGAGACAACATAGAAAATAAAAGCAATGCAAAAAGGCAATGCAAAATGACGAATTTCTTTGTCAGTAAATTGGCGTTTGTAAATGTTTTTGAATATTTTTTACGGCTTTTTTAAGTGAAAGTCTAGGTCTTTCTACAACAACATCTCTCAACAACACAAATTTAAGCTCATTTTTATAATCAGACTTGCTCGAATAGCTTAATAAACAGTTGAATATTTGGTCAGTGTAAATTTATATTTAATTCAATACTTAAATTAACTGTAGAAATAAAAGTATTAAATGAAAGTCTTCGTTGTTTTGAAGATGGGAACCCGCGATAGGAGGCGAATCTTTCTTGAACGAAAAACATACGATAGTTGGTTAAAAACGTTTTACAACGTTAACCGAATTGCTAAAGATTTACAAAGCTAAATAAAGGACGAATATTTGTTGTAATATGCTTTTCATGTTATATTTACTCCAACATTAAAATAAATTAAGCTTATCTACAGAAATATTAAAAGTTTTGAGGGAAAGTCTTTGCGAATGATTTGTCGATTCGTCGAGAAAAAATGCTTGTCAAAAAATAATAAACGATTGTTTGCTAAACCACACACCTGAATTCTTGAAGAACACTTCTTAATCCATCTTTGAATACATGAAATTTTTTAAATTGTCTTTGGTCTATAACTTGCCTTAAAGCGATTTTTTTCTGTGCATTTGAGAGTCGCCTTAGCTAGTTGTTCTGCTTCAAATTCCTTTGTCTTTCACGCTCATTTTCTCTTTGTTCATTCGTGAAGTTTTGACTCAACTTCCTTTGTATTTCACGTTCATTTTCTCTTTGTTCATCCGTCAGGTTTTGCCTCATATTTCCTTTTCTTTCACGATCATGTTCTTCTTGTTTATAATCGAAGTCCCGCCTGGATTTGCGTTCTCTATCTCTCTCTCTACTTGCCGCTTTTCTTTGGTGAGTCCTTCGTCTTTGCCTTCCTTTTTCACGCCACCAGAGTTTTTCCTCTTTCGAAAAAACTCTTGATTCTGGCCTTTCTTTTTTGGCTTCATTCTCCTCTGAGCTTTCTTTCGACATATCGATTTCGGAAAGGGGTTCCATCGTAAATAGAGTAAATATAATTATAAGCTTGTGTTGTTATCTTTCGATATTTCTATACGTGTGTAAAACGTTTTTTTTTTTACAAAAGTTTAATAGCCGGATTTACCTTTCTTTATGTGTACCCGGATGTTGCAACGCGTCGATATTCCCGCCAAAAAAAAATCTATCCAGCCAATCGGAATGCTTGTGTACACGCACGGACGGACGGACGGACGGACGGACGGACGGACGGAAGTGACGTCAGCCAATCCATGAAAAATCAACTCGATAGTTTACTATTTTTTCTTAGGTATGGTGCTCCGCGCGGGAGCTCCGCTATAACCTTATTGAACACTCTGCAAAAAATCTTAGTTATGAACATGAAAAGGTTTACGTCAACACAAGCAACACTAAACTGCTGGGAAGACCTCGTTCTCTCAACACCTTTCAGGAGTTTACCCTGGTTTTGATGCGATTAAGACTTGGGTTGTTCGAGAAGGACCTTGCTCATCGATTTGGCATATCTTTGGCAACAGTTTGCAGAATCCTTAGAACTTGGCTGCGATTTCTGAGATGTGAATTTGAGCCGCTGATTATTATCCCACCACCTGAGGTTACAAAACATTACATGCCTGAAGTGTTCCAAATCTTCTACCCAAACCTCACAACCATAGTTGATTGCACGGAAGTTGAAATGGAGAAGCCATCGGCATTAGATAATCAATCAATGTGTTTTTCTCACTACAAGTCAAGAAACACCATGAAATCACTAATAGGTATTAGTCCTGCCAAGGGCATATGATATTTTTCTCTTATTTCTCTACTTCGGTATTAGTCCTAGTGGTGTTATCAATTTTGTCAGCGAATTCTTCCCTGGGAGTGCCTCCGATAAAGAAATTGTGGTACAGAGCAACTTTTTAGCTAAGTTAAAGCCAGGAGATCAAGTCTTGGCTGATAAGGGCTTTGACTGTAAGGAAGAACTGCTCTCAGTAGGTGCAGAAATTATCCTCCCTCATTTCAAGCTCAAGAACATGAAACAGTTTTCGAAAGAACAGACAGAGCACAACAAAAAAGTGGCTAGTTTAAGGATCCACGTAGAAAGAACAATGGAAAGGATAAAAAACTGGCATATTTTTGACCGTAGAATTCCAGTTGTTTCTGCACAGGTTGCATCTGATATGTTGATTATAGTATGTACATTGAGTAATTTTCATCCTCCTTTGATTAACTAAATCTTTAGAGTGATATTTTTCTAATATATGAAACAAAACAGGTTACTACTAAATAACTAGCAAAATAAATTTAATTCATTGATTGAAATATATAAGAAGCAAAATAGAGATTCAATTATTATTTTTGAATAGAGTGAAGTTACAAAACTCATGAAATGCATATTAGGCTTATATAAGCCACTTATTCCATTGTTTGCTTTAGTGTCTATTTCAGATTTTGTTTCATGAATTTTGTCTCCACTCTAAATGTATGAATTGTATAATGACAACTATAAACAATTAAAAGATATGTATTGTTAATGAATTGTTATTGTTATTGAAATAAATATAGTTATTAATAACTTGTTTGGTTTTTATAGCTTATGTGACTTCACTTGGACAATAAACATTTATAATGATCTTAAATCTAATTTAGGTAGTCCATATTTAATTCTGGGATATGCAATTTCAGGTGTAACCCACCTCTGAAAAAATGAAAGAAGTTTAGGAAAAGTTGCATTCCAAAACTCATCAGAGTAAAACACTCTTTGACAAAAAAGAAAATCATCACATCTTGAACCACTAACTACAAAATCAGTCCATTTTCTTTGAGTAACATGCATTTGTTGTTGTACTTGGTAAAAGTACTGATGACTGGTATTCAGTTCAATGTCATTGTTCTTTCTCAAACAGATTTTTTTTCTGAGTAGTGCATCATTTAAACTTTCGTCTTCATTCATTTGGACATATTTTATTTCCACAAGTCCTTTTGCATCCTCGAATGACGGGTCATCAACTAGAGCATCTGGAGATGCACCAAGAAATCCATGGTCTTTGCTGACAAAGAAACCACACTGAGTGACTTTCAGATCATTGTGTCCCTTTTCGTGCATCAATGACATGTACTTTTCTAAGATAGTACTTTCCTGCTGAAGTCCTTCTTTCATACTTTGGGATTGATAAGGAACATTATAGTGCAAGATCTCTTGGACAGCTTTAGTTGGTGATGTTGACGCCTTCATGGAAGCAACTCTTTTACACTTTGAAGCAGTAATTCTGACTTTTCTTTGACAATACCATGTATTGTTGTTGGACTGGCCCCTTGTCATTTTTTCAATGTTATTTATTTCTGACTCAGACAAATCCAGTTTCCTTTGAACCTGTTGACTTCTTTCCTTGATAGTGGAAGCAGAGACTGGGTGTTCCTTTATCGGTGATAGCAAATCATGATTTTGTTCACCTGTAGACTCTGTAGTGCTTGATTGTTTGACAGGAACCTCCTGAGGAAGAATATGCAACCACCCTACTGCCTTCTTTGTCTTTTCTTGGCATTCTTTAATAAGATTAAACATATTTTTCACCTTGTCCTCAGGCCATGTTCTCTGACTTAAAGCCCGTACATCATGTCCAGGAGTTGTAAAGGACATTCTCTTTTTCTTTGACTTTGAATAGTCATGTTTTGCAAATTCAATATTTCCAATAGGCACAACAGTGCCTTTTCGCTTACGTGGAACATTCCATTTACATGGCTTTGATGTGCAGGACAAATCTGATGAATCTGGCTCAGCTTTTGCTCTCTCTTTACAGTATTCATCTAGAGCAAACATGGTAGCTGTGACATGATTACATCGGCCATCAACTCCTGCTGGGCAGCCACATTGGGCTCTTAAGATATGTCCAAATGAGGTTATGACAATATAACATGTGTATACTTGTTTCTTTTTCATAGATGGCAGTACTTGGCTTTTAATGTAATGTTTTCCCTTTTCAGCTAAGTGACTAACGAAAAGAACATGGCCAGATTTATAGAAGTTATAGCCTTTGACCAATGGTTTGGCCGTGGATAGCTGCTTCTTGACCTCGACATAGTCAATCATATATCTCCATATTGTGCCAAAAGTTATCTTTGGCATTCCAGTCAAGTCACAGCTAAAACCTTCCTTCGGGAATGTCGGAGAAAGTTCTGGTTCTGCGTTGTCAAGAACGCCAAGTTGAGCTTTTTTCTTTAAAACATTGATTCCTCCATCAGGATCGCGTAGATATTTGGTTGCCAATCCACTCTTTACATAATCGTGCACTCTAAAATAACAATAATAATTTAACATTACTTTTTAACATAAAAGCAAGAATTAACGGAGAAAATATATTTATAGAAAAGAGGGCATAACATAATTAATCACAACATCGTCTTACCTACTAATCAAAGCAGCTTTATTTCCAGAGGTTTTCGCTCCCCTACACAAAAGCCATCTTCGTAGTTGAAATACGGTACATTGCTCTATCGACTCACGTGAAATTTTAGCGCCGGGAATATCTTCTTCAGTCAAAATAATCTTTTCTTTTGACATGTAACTTTCAGTCGCGATAGACGCCATTACTAAAATTTCTGTCCTTCCAAACAATCCATGCATGCTTTGCGGTCCGAACTCGAGCCCAGTACCCTGCTCGATATGGAAAAGGCGAATTCAACCTTCGTTATTCATATTCAACACTTATATTTGCATTCAATTACAAAATTGTGTTCAAATTCTACCTTCGTTATTTATGTTCAGCACATCATATCTATTCAACTTCAATGATACATATTTCTATTCAAGGCTGCCTTCGTTTATCTATACACATTATATAATTCGGCATGCAACAACAACTCGTATCCAACTTCAACCTTCGATTTATGTTCAAGACTAAGACCTAAATACTCGTTCAAGACTTCTTACGTAAGTTCCCGGACATTGGCGAATATTCATTCAACAAAAATTGCTCTAGCCTCTCCTCCCTTAAATATGCCCGCCATCTTGGATTCTGCACTGAAGGGGTGGTACTCGGTGGAACTGACGCTTGCTCGGCCTGTTCTGTCTTCTGGGTAAAATCCAAGATGGCTGTCATCGGACCCAGTCCATCCTGAACGATACTCGTCCAAAATGGCGGATAATTTGACGGACCAGTTTATTGATTGCTTTAGTGATATTTTAGAATTGCTTAGTTATTGCGTTATCATAGCAAAACACATTTAAAAAAGGAAAAATTAGAAGATAATACTAAAAACAAAGAAAGATTTTTGAAAATGATGCACAACATCGAAGAAATTATTAAAAAATCACGAAAAAAATCTAAATAAATAAATAAATTTGCTTGAAAAAAAAAAATTCCTACAAAACATTGAAATCGATTCGAAGACCAACATTAAGAATCAACATTGAAAAAAAAAACCTTGAAAAATACGATTGAAATCATCATTAAAAACAACTAGGCAAAAAAAAAAAAAAAAAAAAAAAAAAAAACACTGGAAAATAACATAGGAAATAACATAGAAGAACAACATTGAAAAACAATGTTAAAAAAAACATTAAAATCAACACTGAAAAAACTTTGAGAACAACTTTGAAAACGACATTGAGAACAACATTGAGAACAACATTGAGAAAAACATTGAAATTCGTATCGAAAAAATATCTTCCGATGTGGCCCATCGTTATCATAGACCATAATGCTTTGCACGCATGAACATTTAAGTTTGGCTTTTCTTTTATATGGTTTTACGTTTTCCGTGCAGAAAACAAATAGTTTTTCCATGGATTGTTAGGCTACTCATTCCATTACACAATAGAGAAAATATGAACCTTGAAATTAATGGCACTTTCACCAACCGTCAGTAGCGTCTGAGATGCCGAGACTAATTAAGCATTGGCCCATCATTCTCATAGCCCGTTATGTTTTTGGTCAGCGGGCTTGACCAATATCAATACCTCGGTCATGACATCCATTTTATAAAGCACAAGCTCAAAGCACATGATTGTAGTTAGGAAACTGTTGATTTCAGGATATGAGTCGCATTCGGAATTCTGATTGGGAAACCGACGAAAACTTGAAAGCCGATATCCAAAAGTATGTTCTAAAGAATTTAAAACGAAGCGAAGTGCTTGATTTTGTCAGACGAGACTACCCTCAATACTCATGGAGTGTCCCCACTTTGAGTCGTAGAATGGCTCATTTCGACATAAGATACGTAGACTACAACATAGACGTAAAAAAAGTAGAGGAAGTTGTGATGGAGGAGCTAAACGGCCCAGGAAAACTTCTAGGCTACCGGGCTATGCACAAAAAATTGCGAGAGCAGCATCAGTTGTTGGTGCCAAGGGGTTTGGTGTACGATGTTATGACCAAAGTTGATCCAGAAGGTTTAGAGAGACGTGGAAACATTGGTGTAAAAAAACGCAGGCGAGGAGCCACGGGGACATTGACTTCACTAGTAAGACATTTGTTACTTCATTCTCTATTGCTTTTTTTCTGCTTCAATAGTAGTATTTGATCTGAACCACTTGATATTAACCTCCTTGAATTATTATTCTTTAATTGTGATTCGAAAATAGCTATTAAGCTTATTTATTTTGACCTTGTATCATTTATTTGTGTGGTTTAATACTCTCTGTATATGTTCCCAGTGTTATAAAGTTTTGTATTTTCATTCATAGGGACCAAACCACACATACTCTGGCGATGGACATGATAAACTCATGGGTTTTATGAACAACACATTTCCCTTGGCTGTTTATGGTCTGCAAGATGTTTTTAGTGGTTTCATCCTTTTTTTGAAACTGTGGACATCGAACTCTGATCCCAAACTAATAGGAAGATGGTATTTTGAACACTTGTGTAGCTCCAGAGGTAATGTTTATGTTGGCCAAAAAATGTTATTATTATTATTATTGTTATAATTATAATAATAATAATTATTATTATTGATGCTGTTAAGAAGGCACAACTGTCACTTACAATTATTTTCCCATGCAATAGTTTTAGAAAGTGTTGGAGCACAACATTCAGCTTACAACAACTTAGGTGTATACAATTTGCTTGGTTTGCTGTAATTTATCAATTAGATATACTTCAAAATAGTTCAAGAATTTGAATTTGAATTTTTTTATCTATAAAACATGAAAACAAAGTCTCGATCTGTTAATAATGATCTTATTGTACTGTTTTAAATCAATGGGGAGACAGAGGAGTTTTCATCTCGTGATATCTTAGTAATCATTCCCTTAATCAACTTTATATTTCTAAAATTGGAGAATCATTTAGTGGGTATTACTTTATATAGATATTTGTGCTATGTATTAATAAAATATAATATATGTAACTTTATTTTTATAGTGATCAGCTGTTTCCTGAGGCTGGATAAAGGGACAGAGACTGGTGAGATGGCAACAATTCATGCTTATCTGAGAAACAGCCATGAAGATATTGCAAATGACAAAGAAGAAGCAGCCAACACAGTTCACTTTGGACCTTCTACTAATAATAGGGTAACTACATCAACTATAATTTTAGATGAAAAATAATTTTTACTGTAAGACTTAAGTACTATACTGAAACAATGAACCCCAATTATTTTGTGCAAAAACCAAAAGTACAATACTACAGAATGTCCTTGATGGACAATAAGAATGGTGGGTACAGAATTCTTGTCCAGAAGAATCCTGGACATTCTGTACTAGTGAGCAGAGTGGATGGAATGACGTTCTTTTCTTTGGGATAGTAAGTGTAGAAAATGTTTTAAAGAAAACCTGACCTTTTCAATGAATTTTTATTTTTCAAAATAAATGATTTATAGTTGATTTTTTGATTTGGCTTTAGTGCCAATAATAAGTGTTAAACAACACCAAACCATCGCACAATGTGTCTGTCACAGAGACTTATTAATTACAGTGTAGTAAATTTGAAAAAAAAGGGGTGGATTTGGGGTTAAATATAAAATATTTGCAATTTACTCAAAATGATAAATTTGTCTCATTTTGTTTGACGTTGTGTATGGTTTGATGCTTCTATTCTGGTCATTTGTTAAGATCTGCTCTTTTGTAGACAAGAGATCATATTTTAGGTAACAACAATCAAGCAGAACTTGATTTTTTCCAAAACCTTAATTTAAGCACTAACACTGGTGCAAAAGGTGATGCAAATAATTGACTAGAAGTCTTTAATGTTCAAATTAAAATTTTATTTATTTTATTTTTTAAAATAAAAATTCACTGAAAAACTGTCCTGAAACAAATATATAATAAATTGTTAATCAATGTTCAAAACACTTTCTTGAATGAGATCGAAAGGTGGTGGCGAGAACTTCATCACAGACTGGAAAAGTTTTTCAAGGGACAATTGAAAATGTTGCTAGATGAGGGCTATTATGACCCAGACAATGAAACTGACCGACACTTATTGGCATTTATTTTCATACCTGTGATTCAAAAGGAAATGGACATATTCCGTGAAACAATTTGGAATTCCCACAGAGTAAGAGCTCAAAAAGATGCACAAGTTCCAAAGGGGATACCAGAACACTTATTCAATTTTCCAGAAAGTTATGGTGCTGAAGAATGTGGTATGTGCCTCTCATTCATGTGAAAATGCTTTCGTTTCTAGAAGTCAACACAGAGCTACAAAATATAGATGTCATAAGTCCATAATTTCTTTTTGCATTATGCACTTTGTACTGGCTTCATTAAAGCCTATAGTAATTAAGTAAGGTACATGATAGTACCAAAAATAGGACAGATAGAAAAGTATGATGATATCATGTGCTATGCAAAGAAGCCATCATATTAAATTCAGATTTTTATACTAGCTATTTTATATTTTGAAAATTGATTCATCTAACAATTCTCTATCTGACATTCCAAGGAATGCCCTTGACCCAAGAAGCACTTGATGAAGTGGCAAGGTTGTCAGACGTCATGACTGTTGGGGAGGAGTACTTACCTGCAGCTGTGAAAAGGAAATGTGAGCAAATTATTCCTGATGTTGATGGTATAAAGCCTATAGAAGCTGCAGATTCTTATTTATTCTTGAAAGCCCACTACAATTAAAATAGGGGGGGAAATGATTCATCAAGCTCTTTTTTATCCATCAACGTATCTTTATTTATGACATAGAAGGCAATTATAAGATAACATATGTCAAATGCTTATAATTCAATGCCATGGAAGATCAATACCTCTTTATTTACTTAACTGTAACTGTGATATAAATGCTAGGATAAAAATTATAATCAATTTAATAATGTAAGGAAATTGATTAAAACAAGCAAAAAGACATTTCTATAGGCCTAGCTGGAGTGCAAGTAGTTGACCTATGAAATAAAGCAATATTCATGCTATTTTATGACAATTATTATTACAAGTAATACCACATATACATAAAATGCTCGTTTATGATTGGTCGATGGACTGTGAATATATTTTTTAATTTATGTAATGATTGCACTCATCCATCCTGGCGTGCTTTCAATAAACAAACGAAAAATTTTAATGTTTTGCGTACGCCATTTTTTATCAGAGACTCCCAATTTCTGTAGATGTGGTATTAATAGTAGGAAATTACACCTTAGTTCTTGAAGAATTGATAAAAAATACTGCTTGTATTTAATGAAAGAGGCAGAATACCACTTGGGCTACGCACTTGTGGTATTAAGCCATTTTAATCAAATATGCAAGATATTTTTCATTAATTCTTCAAGAATGGTGTAATTTCCTATACAAATATAACCAATATATAGGAATTTCTGTCTTTTTGTGTTCGATATATTCCATTGTTATATCTGATATTTTTCTAATATGCACTTTCATGCAAATCAAGGTCGACCATATGACAATACCTATTGCATTTGTGGTCCTTTAAAAATTTGTCTATTCCCATGGAAGACAGATTGCCACAACAGAAATAAAACTCGCTTCTTGGATCATTTTCATCTTGTATGGCTGTTGTGGCCATTTCAGGGTCATACAATGAATATCCTGATCCCTGGATGTCGAGAAGCATCAGCTGTTTTTCACTCATTACATATGACCTATGTACCAAGCACTGTGCTTTTAGAAAGATGTCCTTCACATCCTCTTTTTCATCTTCGCTGGGTTTTACACATGTACCATCATTGTTTACATATTTTAAAAACTTTCCAGCTACCAATTCCTCCACTGTTACTGGTTCCTCAGCAAATTTGGCATAGTATACTCTGTTGTATGTAAAGCTCTTTCCAAATTTGGCTGGGACCTGACTGCAAATTCGCCCTGTTATATGTCTTGCGACTGCATGCATTTGGACTTGCTTACGTGCATGCACTTCCACAGTCAAAGCACAGTCATCTGTTATAGTTTTCTTTGTTGCATCATGATACTTCTTTAAAACCCACACCTTCCCATCATTAGATGTACACTTGTATGCACTTCTGAATCCACCCTCAGCAAACTTCTCTTCTTCAATATGTACATCAATTGTCATGGCACTTCTCCATTCCTTGCAGCTGACATCAAAGGACTCCAGGTGCAAGGAAGTCCTGATTTTGGGAACAGGTTTTACAAATTTACCAGCTTTTAAAAGATGAGCAATAGATACAGATGCCGGGTAACTCTGTTGGGGTTGTGCTGTCATAGAAGTGAATGCAATAGGTGTGAAACTTGATGCCTGCCCACGTTTTGTGTCATCACTTTCTTCAATCTCATCTTCCACAAAACGAATAAGATATACCTGTTAAGTTCAAATATATTCAGTATAATTTGTAAACAAATTATCAATAAAAATAGAAATCTGCCAGTTTCCGGTTAATTTCCAAATGTGAATGGCCGGCTACATAATTCGTCATTTGCAGAGAATAGGTGATTTGCATTATGGCGTCATCTTACTACCACTACCAAAATGCTTCGTGAATTTTCTTTCTTATTCAAATTTGTAGTTCCTCATGGGAACAGTGCGACAATTGGTGCTAATTAACAGAACAAAAGACAGTGTGCAATGGAGTCTGGTAGTGGTAGTAAATGACGCCATAATGCAAATGGCCTATTGAAATTTCCATCTAGCTTCAAATGGCGTTCAAATTTGGGATCATGACTCGGCTAACTTTACTTTTTGTTTAACGACTTGCTGTTTTCTTATTGGTTTGTTTTCTTTCTACACCACTATATAAACCTCTTCATTATTCTCTTTCTCTCATTGACTCCGACGAAGGACTAACGTCCGAAACGTCAGTTACTCTTGTTCTTATTACGGTGAAAAGATTATCTACCACGACACCTTTGTTTTAACTTTACTGGCGTTTGCATTGCTACGCGGCCACTCTAGACAAAAATCGCGACGTGCACTTTGCAATAGACTGCCGTCAATCAAACAAGTGACGTCATTGCAAAGGGCACGTCGCGATTTTTGTCTGGGGTGGCCGCGTAGCAATGTAAACGCCGGTAACTTGTAGTCTGAACAGCCCGTTTGTGCTATCGGATTGATTGTTTCGGATAGCAACTTTGGATAGCATTCAATAAGTCAATGTCGCACATTCGATCGAAACGCATTTTTTGATTTAGTGGCGGCCGAATTCGTTGAGTTGATACGGGTGTACATGAAAATTGCAGTAATGCCTTCGAGATATTGTTTTATGGTACTGTTAGAAATGTTTTCATCAGACTTTGGTTTCTATGAGGCCACTATATACATGCTATAAAGGATTTCTCACCTTGTCTTTCCTATGAGGAATCTGCGAAATATTTGTGCAAGAAGGGCCTCTATTAGAAACCAAAACATCACACGAGGACGCAGGAAGATTGTAGTGCTCACCACATGCCTCCTTCAAATTGGACAGTGTGAATTCATCATACTCGTACTCCACAAACTTTCTTGGCTCTACTGGTTTGTAGACCTGCTTCGTGTCGGCTTCCGATGCCAAACGCTGAACAATTATCTGTTGTGGCGTCGACCCTTTCGTGTTTTTACGTCCTTCTTTTCGTGTCCGCTTCTGGCCCATTTGCTCTCTGAGCTTATCCCAGGTGTTGTTGCGTTTCATTTGTTGTTAGAAATATTACGAAAAAAGATTTGGTGATTCAGAAATAGTT
Source organism: Actinia equina (assembly GCA_011057435.1). Lineage (NCBI taxonomy): Eukaryota > Metazoa > Cnidaria > Anthozoa > Actiniaria > Actiniidae > Actinia > Actinia equina. The sequence goes on along the minus strand of WHPX01000958.1, from coordinate 55,968 downwards.
GTGATAACCCCGCTATTTAAAAGCATATGTCACACACATTCGCCGGCAATCCACGTGCATATCTCGTTTTGACAGCTCACTCAAGGGTGAAGCCGACCGCTGACCGCAAATAAGGTATGGGATTTTGAGTGGGCTGGAAACATGAAAATAAAGACTCCAAAACTTGCCTATTGTGTTAGTTTGAGCGATTTTCACTCATATACACCCTCCCACTAACGAAAAATTCCTGTGAGTAGAATTGTCTAAAAAGAATTTCAAATCTAAACCCAGTGCATTGCTCTTCAGTGAAGAAATATTAATCCATCTCGATAAGCAACATCATTAAAACCATGCAATCACTAAAAAATAAAGAAATAAACAATAACAATAACTAACTTTTTTATTTCTAGTCAGCATAGTGAATAGCTATATATTTCCTTATTAGCTTTATCTTCTTCTATCTCTATCTCTTTCATTCTTTCTCTAAATAGATATATTAAATTTTTGTTCATTTTGTTTATTCTGTTTTATTGAAATTGATTCGCAGTAAAATTGTTGTATGTTATTAATTGTTTATTGTTTTACGGTCAACATTGTAATAATATAATCCAATTCATAAACTAATATGAGTGTATATTATTATTGTAACCTCCCAGCTAGATTAGTTTACCATTATTTTGCTTGGGTTCAACATGTTTCTGTTCACTATATTGTTTTTGTAAATGAACTGAACTGAATAAATTGAGGGGTGGTGAACTACATCGCATATGGTAGGTTGTACATTTTTTGTCTGTTTTGAGCATACCTCGGCAGGATATTTATTGTGTCAAACATTCATGCTATCTGATTAAATATCTTTAAACTTATTGTTTTGTGTGTTATATGGCAATATCTGGAGTCTTTCTGATCAATGGTCAATAAATTATGCAACACTAAAAACAACACAATGACAACTCAACAGTTGAATAAAATGGTCGTTTAAAGCACTGGAGAGTCGTTATATTACTCTCACAACGACTCTCGGTGTGATTTAAATTACCATTATATTCAACTGTTTCATTAGAAACACTGATGCAGTTTAAAATAGTTTATTACCAGAAGTCAACTAATCACAATAGGATTTTCATTTGCTTTGTATGCATATGTTTATGAATAATGATAACATTTTCAAGTCACAAATTATCTATTTTTGCATTCTTTTTAATGTTTTTATTATTGATTTTGATTAATAAAGGGGGCACACAGAAAGCCACCCAAAGTTGTCTACTACAGACATCCAGCGGAGGATACGAAACCGCAGAGAAATTCTAGGATTCCGGAGATGTAGTAGAAAGGGCGCCCACCAGATCGACACCCTACGATTCCGAAGTAGAGACATGTACTATCCTATCCTTTCTTTTGCTAGCAGTAGTCTTTTCCCTTCCTATCTTGCAATACAATGGCGGCTGCGATGTCCAGTCTATCTTTTGCTCGTCCAGCAAATGCCCCCAAACCGGCGTAGTAGCATGCTCCACAGTGCAGCCCTCCAATACGCACTCTGGGCATTTTTCGGAAAGGAACAGTATTGTCCTTTCTTTTTTTCTGTGGTTTTGGCGTACTTCCAGCATTGGTACTCTCCTGGATGCATGTGCAAAGCCTGCGTGCATTCTTTGTTTGGTGGCGCCGACACTTCCAATAGTCTTTCCGGGTGTTTGGGATGTTATATTTTCCTAGCCAATTCGTATCCAAACCAGGTCCTTCGAGTACGAAGGCAGTGGCTACGTTGTTCTGCCACTCTACCAATATTTCTTCCCCGGGTATGGCAGTGCGTATGTTGCCTTTGGCTTCGAACTTCCCAGCCGCGCACGCTTCCAATAGGGCTTCCGTGGCCCATGCTCTATTCCTTCGCAATACTAGGCTGTGCCCTCTTGCCAACCAGTTGGCATCCAAGTCTCTTGGGATCGCATATCCTAGTATATTGTAGTCTCCTGCAGGTATTTGGTCCATCCTATGCACTTAGCCCTAGGCGCCTCTGGATCTCCAAAGACCAATCTACGCAAATTGTCGGTTCTTTTGGAGATCCTATCCAATAGTTTCCTATACTTTTCCAACTCTTTTTCTATCTTCTTCCTGTCCTCTTCTTTTTGCCGCAGAATTGAGTTCCTTTGTTCCAATAGTTCCGTGTGGTATCTCTTCGTGGCTTCGATCCATTCGTCTCCTTCCAAATCGTCTCTTATGTCTTCCAATCTTTGTCGTCGTTTTCTTTTGGATAGGAAGGAAATCCTGCGGTCCGTAGGCACTTCCAGTATTCCGAAAAGACTCTTTTCTACCCCTATCCTAGGAATATCTCTTTTGTCTCCTCGCAGCAAATGCAAAGACACCTATCCAAGCACTTTACAAGCGCCAACAACATGTACTACTGGTTGTACATAGTGTACCTCATTTCATAAATCAGATTTTTTTGCTAAGCTTAATTTGCTTCGCAAAAATAATTTTATATATTTCCTTTTTTTTGTTTTCAGTGTAAAGAATGGGGCTTTCTGTTGCACTTTCTCTTTTACAGTGGGCTTGGCTGTGGTGATTATGGTCATATTGTCATAGAGCATGCTCCCATGCTTTTAAGAGTTTTTCGTTCCCTGAAAAACTATTCAAACCAAGGTCTAGAAGCAGCTCATCTTCTTGAAAAAGTCATCTACTCAAAGGCTACTTCCCATGATGGTCCAGGCTATGTTACTTCAAGTACGTTTATCTTAAATTTCTTTGAAGAATTTTCAAAACTTATTCGTTTTCTCAAGCAGAGTTTGATATTTTTGTTCTTTGTTGCAGTTTTCCAGGTATTGGTGCACACTTACGCAGCAAAGTTGCATTTTATTCGGCTTTGTTTTCGTCAAGCAAAACTTAGTATTGAAAAAGGTAACTGAATTCTGATTATATGAATACTTATATGATTCTGCTTATTACTACTTGCAGGTGGGTATTTATTAAGTGGTGTATTAAACTACTTAATGGGAGTTATCACAACTTCTTTGTAGGCAAGCCATTTCATTTCAGAGGATGTGGTTGGCAGGTACCAAAACAAGATTTCTGGGATGTAGATGACAAAAAAATTATTTTTGCAATCGATATGCTGCTGAATGACATTCTGGGGGAAGACTACACAAATTACATCTATGAAAACAAGTGCTGCAAAGTAGATGAGCCCAATGGAAATTACAATCACCAAGCATGGGGAAAAAATCTACCACATGTAATTAGTTAATTGCCAAACAGTTTTGCCTTCTCCGGTGACAGTGAATGCAGTGACAGCATGGATCAGCAGGATGGACCATGTACTCCTGCAAGCATGAGCTTCACAGGTGGTATGCAGCATTATGTAATTATAACCAAAACAGACATGTGTTAAAGAACCCATTAGTGTGTTGGGAGGGGGAGTGGGGGGGGGGGGGGGGTGGAGGAGATTTTTGCTAGCAGCCCTCAGATTACCCTACTGATTCTGAAAGCAGAATCCTTCCACTTCACACTTCCAACATTTAATGTACTGTAACTAGAACCTTTGTGCATGCCAATACATTTTTTTTTCTATTTTAAGATACCAGTACCCCTACAGATATAAATAGTAGTTGCTTCCCAGATCTGGAACAGCTATGGACTCAAAACAACATGACTCGTGTGGAACTGGCTACACTGACTTTACCTCCCATCAAAGCCATAGATTTGAACTCAGTCACAGAAGTTGTTGACCCGCAGAACCTTACATGTCCATGGGATCTTGACTTTCGCCCACCAAAGACTGTGGTTACAGCTCTCACTCACATGATTTCTGACTTAGAAAGTGTCATTGATGATGATTCCTGTGTCTGTGCTGTCAACCTTGGCTCTCATGGTGGGTTCAGAATATTATTTGTTAGGACTTTCTCAAATTAACATTTGAATTATCATCTATTACAGTGAAAAATGAAATCAGAAAAAAATTGTAAATTATTAAAGATATTGTCTTTGGCTCACCACTAGTTTGAAAGCAGAAATATCAAAAAATATTTCTCTTCAATCTTTAGTCATTCTGGCCTCAATGAAATATTTACACTCTTTCTAAGGAAACCCTTTCTAGGGTCATTTGCAAGAGCAAGCATTGATTTGTGGGACAAAACTTTTAAGGTTGATGAAATTTCCCGTGAGGTTAAATATGAACATCAGTGGCTTAGTGCTTCAACTCCTAAAACACTAGCTATAAAAAATGTCCTTGGAAATTTACGCCCAGAACAGACTGTTTTGAAACATGATCATTTAAATCTCGATGCCACAGATGTGTCTTCACTTGTTGGGGAGAGGTATGTCTCTGGGTTTTGCTTAAGTGTCGTGTGCCTTAAGTTTCTCGAAGAGGTAAAATTGCATGAAAATACTGGTGTAGTGTTTTTACCCACATTGACACAAATGTGGATATTGTCACTTGCAACCTCCAAGGAACTACGAGAGAAGCTGATAAACTACATAGCCATTGAGGATTTAAGGAATCTGTCTCTAGTTCTACTGCCACTACACGTGAAGCAATGCCACTGGGGCTTACTGTGTCTTGATGTGGGTTCCAAGAAGCTCTTCTATGACGATGGTCTTCATTGGGCACCACCGAATCAGGCTGTCGAGCTAACCAAGAAACTTCTGGATGCACTAAAGGAGATGTCCCTTGAGTTTCAGACAGGATTCACACAGGATTTCGAAAAAGATAAGTGGGATCTTTTTTTTACTCGATTTGCGATGCCAGACCAACCAAAACCAAAAACTGGTGTTGGTTCTGGGAGTTGTGGTGTTGGAGTAATTTTGGCAGCTAATGATATGTTCATTCAAAGAACATCATTGCCAACATTTTTCTGGACATTTGATGAAATGGAAAAACACCGAAAGGAGATACTGTTTAAAATTACCCAGTGGATGAAGTAGACAAATGTAACAACTCGGACTTTCAAAGTAACAGTCTTTAATTATCAGTTTTTCCCCCGTGCCTTCCAGGTGTCTCGCCCGAAGGCAGCAGGATTACTAGGTGACTCGCCCGTAGTTCTGTGAAAAATTGTTAATTATGTTTCAAAAGAGACTTCCTTTGCTTTCTAGGTGTTTCGCCCGAAAGCAGAAGAAATACTAGGTGATTCGCCCGTATTTCTTTGAGAAGATTCTCTCATGTGAAACATTCCCTCGTGCCTTCCAGGTGTCTCGCCCGAAGGCAGCAGGATTACTAGGTGACTCGCCCGTAGTTCTGTGGAATGTTTCATAACTACCAAAATGGCCCAAATATGCGTCTCAAATAAAAGCCTCTTATTGGGCAAAGTCAGACCTGATTCCTTCACGTGGTGGGTGGTGTTATGATCTCTGTTTGGAGTCAACAAATGCAGGCTGGCGGTCACATATGTTTAGACTTAACGGCTACAACAGTGAGATCATCAATAACCTTATTTTTTTTCTATTTCTTTCTTTTTAAAATAGGAATTACTAAAGTGACATCTTAGCTGATACAAAGTACAGTAAGTATCGTTACACACATAATGAACATATGAACGTCAACAACATGAAAGACATGCACTCGCGCCTTCGTGTTTGAGGCTCGCGTTATTGATGCTAAATCACTCTATTGAAAGAGCCTTACAACCAAGTAAAATTCCATAAATCAAAAGAACGAATAATACTAATTATACTCGTGAATATCAAGATAAGCTTCTTTCCCAACTATCACTTAAATGGAAAGAAGTTTGAGCATAAGCATTCAGATGAAACAAAGGTCTTTTCCTCATTTCAATACACTTTCTTTTGTACAAAAAAAACGAAAAGTCAGCTTCCCGAAATTGGTCTTATAAAGGTTTGGCCACCACTGTAGTTCAAGTTCTCTCGTAGCGCGTCCTTCACCTTCACTCACAACAATTTTACTTCTAGCTGTTGGTCTTTTAGGATTAGGAAGGTACGCTCGTCTTTGCGTCAAATTCACCCACGTTCTCGACAGGGAAGTCATTAGTTTCCTCATCATCTACGAAGGTAGCCGTTTCCTTGAAAGGTACGTATGTTTGGGCGCTGAGGAGATCGGCTAAAGATTGAACGTCATATAGTTTATAGGAATACCTTAAAGACTCTCTACATAAAATTGGTGGTCTTTTGTGGCTTGCTTTACGAACGCTATTTAGTTGTACATCTAGTAATTTGATGACATGTCTGAAATAAACTTCTGGCGTTTGATTGACGTCAACTCTAAACCATCTTCCTGTGAACAACAATATCAGTACAGTCATGGTCACTATAATTCAAGAGAGTGGATAATACTGACTACCGAATAAACTCTTTAACTTAGAGTCACCTACAGGTATGCATATCGATAAGAGATGGAATAAAACGTGCATAGCAACAAGCATGTAAATACAATCCCATACATATCTTTGAAGCGCCGAGGGCGGCCAATCGCTGCGAGAATTCCTTTGTTTTTAAAATTCCTTAGCAAGTCTTACTTTCATGTCCCTCCCCTACGTACATACTAGATTTAGTTAGTGACAAATAAGAGTGAGATGCCTGCGAAAAAAATAGACTCACCTTTGAATCATGGGTTATGTGCCCAATTTATCCTTTCTGTGACGCAAGCAAGCCATTGATGATAATGTTCCTCTGCAGCGTAGTCCTTCGCCATTAACTCAGCTGTAGGTATAGCAGCGGTCAATCCACTGGCATCCAGAAATTTTGGAATGAAAGCATTGATAACACCATGTCTTTCTAATCGAAGCTTTTTAAGGCTCTTAATATTCAAAAACTTTCGTTCACAAACATCACAAGCAACTGATAAGGACATCTTGTAGCGTGAAAAAGTTAGAAAGTCAAGCGTTAAGCGCTGGGAAAACTGCCGCGTTTGTTAAAGATCAAAGCCAGGGCGCTCATAGGCTAGTGATTTCGGCCAGAGGCGGGTGGTCTGTAATTAGTTTTAACGCCTTTATCTGTTTTCACAGCCATTCTCAAATTAGGCCGGTAGTTAACGTGTTTAATTATCTCGATAACAGTGTATCAGTTACTTAGTGTAAACTAACCCCACTTGGTGAATTAGAGCCTTGACAAATAGATAAAAACTTTGTTCAAATCAAAATCCAAGTTCTCTATATGCTAGATCTCTCGTTCGATTCCACTCTGTTAAGAGCAATTGTCTGTAAGCGTCGTCTGGGCCATGAAGGATAGAAAAATCGAAAAGTTTCAAAACTCATTCGAAGAATACCCTCAAAGCCCTTATCACAAAAATATAACTTTTAGTTTCATCCGATCTTTTTTTGGCGAGTTATCGAGCATTTTATGATTTGACGTTCATCGACCGATTTTAACGGCTCGAGAAGGCCGGTTTTAAACAGCTCTATTCGACAACTAAACAAATAAGAAACTTAGTCAATGCTTGTTTTCTCAATAAAGAATTATGTCTTCGAAGTATTCCAGTCGCTTTATCGAGTATTTCGAAAACTGGAATTTTTTCGGGTTTTTTTTACTTACCCCTCTTTCGACCAACTTTGCCGTAGTCAAAAATTCACATAATTCAAACCCCAAAAAACCCAATTGGTACATGGACTAGCCGGTTGGTTGTATACTCGATAGATAGACTTATATTTCGGCTACAAATTTGTGAAATAAAATTCTTGGGCACTTGAAATTGGAATTTTTAAGAGCGTCGAACGTTTACCCTACTTTCGTAAATATCGTGACCCTTTAACCTTATACATTAACAACACGAAGTCAACAACTTGTCTTTCAAAAATTGCGAACTTAAAAATTTACCGAACAATTTATTGCTTGTAATAAAAAACTAATACAATAGATCATATCTCAAAGTTTTGAAGGGTTTTCGAAGCCAAAAAATTCTGTTATTTTTTTAGGCCAATTCAAACACGATGACATGAACTTCAATCCGGTAAATAAACAAGCATAACAGAAAACAAACTAGCAAAAGCTTTTTACCAAGTTAAAAATGGCCTAAAAGGAGTTGTTAATCAGAAGTCAATAACTAAATCCAGCTAGAAATACCAGATCGCATCAGCGGCTGAAGAATAAGGATTACATCGAATTAATATGAGCAATCTCTGTCTCACTTCTCGAGCTCTATTGTCGGGAAGTTGGACGATCGCAGACGTCGATTACTTTATAATTAATGTCAAAGTGATTCCGACCAAGGGTAAAAGGTTTTTTTTGTAAAAAGAAAAACCCATAAATTCAAGAATAATGTATAAATTAATGACTGGATATTTGAAAACCACAAATAGCCGAGAGTACTGGAAAGTTCGGTCAAAGTTTAAACTCATTTTGAAACAAAAAACTCGCAAGACATCAGCTTTAATACTTGTTCCGACGGGACGGCGCAGCGCAACCTGTCATTTGTGATAATCGTGCAGACCGGCCAGCGCTCTCCAGAAACATGGCAGCTTGTAGCTATTCGACACTCGTTGGTGGTGATTGTGGTTCGAGTACTTTTAATCCTGGCAATGCAGAATGTGTGATAGTAAGCCAATGTAATAGAGACATCAGGAACCATCTGAAGTTGTTTGCCGTGTCAGATTCGGCTTTGGACACTGAATCGAAACTTCTATTAGCTCGAGCAGGTAAGAACTCAAAACATCGAGCGCTTGCATGAGAAGCGATTTCTCATAGATATTTCCTACTAGAATTAATGTTTCGTGCATTTGATTTCGATCTCAAGGTGTTTTTGACAAAACGGAAGAACTCTCTATTAGATACAATGTATGTCCCAGGCATCGTGACCAATTTGGTGTAAGATGGCGCTGTAACAAGAAAAGTTGCGCATGTCCCATTGACTGGTCGGGTCATGGAACTCAACCCCCAAAAGGTGATCGAGGCATTACCGTGGAACAATCCAAACGCCTTTTCAAGTTTACAAAAATACTGATACCAGTTGGCTCACGTAAGTCTTTATTTATTACGCATTTTTGGTGGGTCTACAAACGTGGAGTAAACAATCCCCCACCTCCCACCTCCCCCCCCCCCCCCCCCACCCACCCAATCTGAGTTGTGGACGTACATGATGACGAGGATAAACCAAGAAATAGTACACAGTTTTTGATGCTACTCCCCCCCCCCCCCTCCCCTCACACACTCACACACAGAAACAAAAAAAACAAAAAGCACAAAAACACAAATCTAATTATTTTCTTGCACACTGTTCTTAGCAATTTGCCGAAGATGTAGAGAAAGATTGCATAAGGTTGAGGATATGAGGTTGTCGCACCAATGCAAGAAACTGGAAGAACAATCTGAGCGTCAAGAACAAGACACTGCCTTTCAGGAGGAAGAATCTCAAAGTGATCAAATATCAGAAATGGAAAACACGGAGGTACAGACTTCGTTGATTCACTGGTCGATAGATTAAAACCTCCGGTCCCCGGACAGGGCGGGGGATTAACCCGGCATTACCAGGGCCTTGACTCGCATTTAACAACGTGAATGCACGGAGACAAGGGACACTAAAAGCGTACTGCAACAGTTTTGCCACTTTAATAGCATCAACTTTAAAAATGTCAAACAAAATTCTTTTCCCGCTTGTATCTGGGATAGGGCTGGAAATTTAAACTAGCTGAATGTTGAATTCCTCACATGTCAGGAATGGGGATTTCAACTGAATAGTGCAATAATTATAACCTGCATTTCCAATAAGATTTGTCTTACATTGTAGATGACGTCAATTTTTCTTTTTAACTAGGAAAATGATTTTAAAGAATTATGCGCAGTCTTCAAGAACATGTCATTGGCGAATTTGTTGGACGAACCTACATCAAGCCCTTCCTCTAGTGTTGCTGGTAGCAGTCATGAATCGCTAGCGTCTAGTACATCAAGTGATGCTTGTTTGAACACAGCATCCCTTGCTGTCCGAAGAAGGAAACTAAATGAATTCCTGTCTTCTTGCGATCTACCATCAGTTGGGCCTTCTAAAAATAATTTTGGTAATATCACTTCAAGAGCTAAACAAGATCGCATCATCAAGACAAAAGATGCAGTTGTGGCTGTCCTCAATGTCATTGCTCCTGGAGAACCTGGTTTGCTGTGGGACGCACTCAAAGCGTCTCGAGCTGTTGAACAACTTCTCAACATAGAGAGTGATGACAACAAATACCTAGACGCCCTTGCTGAAACATACAGAAACGCCTCCACATGTGATACAAGGAGACAAATCTTGTCAATCATGGCAGATTTAACGACCCTAGAAGGACTTCGACAGTACATACCAGGACTCACTGAGTACAGGTTCAAAATAGCAAGAATGCATAGACTAAAATATGGACGGGGCGTTCCCTTACCTTTAGACAAAAGTCCAAGAATGCGTGTCAACATGGATCAACTCGATCATTTTCTATCCTTTATTACCAGCTCACACGTAATTCAAGACCTTCCATTTGGACAGAGATACTTACACCTTTCGTCCGGAGAGATCCTCGAGACTCCAAATGTCATTCGTACAATCATCCCTCAAAGAATCGTACAACAATATCAACAGTATTGTCAGGAATCGAATTTCAAACCGTTTGGATCATCTACCATGCTACGCATATTGTCATGCTGCAGTGCAACAGTCCGGAGGTCATTGCAAGGTCTTGATTATTTTTCAGCTGAAGGGGCTAAAGCCTTTGATGATCTCTATGGCTTGCTTGACAGAGTAGAGGCGAAGAGTGGTGTTGATAGGAAAAAACTGATGTTGTTAAAGAAGGATCTGAAAGAAGGTAAACAGTACCTGAAGACGGACTATAAGGTAATCCTTCAATAAAACAGAATTGTAAATAAACCCGTTCTGGGATACCTTCTGATTCCGTCTTGTGTAAATGTTGCGCTTTGAACCAATGACAGCACGCGAAAAATGCATCCTGTCGTTTGGTTATAAACCATATAATATATATAATATCTAATGAGATGCAAACAGTTTGTATTTGCAGTGGCGGATCCAGGGGAAGGGTGCTGGGGGTGCGCACCCCTCCCTGGTTCGACTTTGTGCCCCTATACTTCGAAGATAACCAATACAAAATAATGTTTTTTCCCTTTGATTTTAAGGGGTGTACCACTCCCTGGGTTAACTTTGTGCGCAGCACCCCTCCCTGAACAAATTCCTGGATCCGCCCCTGATTTGTATGATATCAATGATGTGGCTAGTCCTTTTTATGTTCTTGATTGTAAAAATGATGTTTAATGAATTTAATGTCTTCTTTTAGGTTCACATTTCAAAGGACTCCCGAGTCGCCGATCACTGCATGGTATACGCCCTAGGTGACAGTAAGAATAACAATTTAGAGTCGACTTGCTCACATGTCCATGATGAATTCTGTCAGCAGTGCGAAGCAATACAAAGTGCCCTAGAAGAAACCAAGAAAGTCTTGAAGGAAATTGAGTTGTCAAATGATGAGCGTGATGATTTGATGTATCTGTATGGTCAAGCTACGCAAGCCATCCAGGCCTGGAAATGCCATCAGCTCAGAAGTATCAGGCAAGATATGAGTCGTACTTTTATCCTAGACACGAGCCTTGATGAAAACTCTATCTTTTTAACTCAAGACTGGGCGATGAAATTTCTTCCTCAACGATACAGGGAAACCCAGGCCGATTGGTATGGAAAACGAGGAATCTCGTGGCATATTAGCGTAGTTGTCACCAAAGTAGGAGGGATTATAAAACAACAAGCATTCATCCACATCGCCAAAAGCTGCTCCCAAGACAGTGTTTCTGTTGTGCGCATGCTTGATCATACTCTAAGAACATTGAAAACTGAGCATCCTGAATTATCCAAAGTCTTTTTGCGCCAAGACAATGGTGCATGTTATCACAACTCCCTCATGCTGTCCAGCTGCCAACAAATGAAAGCTCATACAGGAATAGGTGTTGCAAGAGTTGATTTTAGTGACCCGCAAGGCGGTAAAGGAGCGTGTGATAGGAAGGCGGCAGTAATTAAAGCACACGTTCGAAGATACATTAATGAGGGTCATGATGTTAACACGCCAGAAGAGTTCCGAAAGGCCATCCTTTCTAATGGCGGCATACGTGGTGTCAGGGTAGCGGTTATCGACGCGAAAGTTCCACCGGATATTGACGGCGTTGGCCCCAAATGGGATGGAGTAAGTTTCTTGAACAATTTCGAATATACAAAGAAGGGCATAACGGCATGGCGAGCATACGATATCGGAATAGGGAAGCAGATTTCAAGTAAAAAGTTTTGTGAAGGTAATGTAATAACCGTGATATCTATGATTGATCAAAGTAGTAAGTTGTTGCTGCAATATTACGATCAGTCGAATTCTGATGATGCATGGCCATAGCTTGATGGCCGAAATGTCAAAACCATAAACAATGAAATATCTTCTCATATATTCGTTCATCATTACAATTAAACAGATTTGCTTTGTTTTAGCCTTGAAGCTAAATGATTGCCAGTTTACCGAGAAGTTTTCACCAGGAGATTTTGTTGATATTAGTACAAAGAAAAAAGCAGAAAAGCCTTCCCAGACTGTGAACTCCCAAGATTCTGAGCCTGAAGATCAAGGAAATAATCTCTTCACATGTCCCAACGCAGGCTGTACCAGCGAATATCAGCGCTATTTTGGTCTTGAAAAACATATGAGCTATGGAAAATGCCATCTAGCTCCTGAAAGGGAAACACTGATGGACAAGGCTAAAGTCCTGTATACGTCAAAACTTATCGAAGGCACCAGTGCAAACCTCAATATCAACCCCACAGTATTGCAAAACGAAAGCGAGGGTGGAGCTGTGCTAGCACTTGGTTGGGCCCTGAAGACCTCAAAAAAGGCCAACCGTTTCAATGAAAAACAAACACGTTATTTAGATGACAAGTTTAAAATCGGCGAGGAAACAGGAAACAAGGCCGATCCTGCAGCAGTAGCAAAAGATATGCGCTTTACTCGGGATTCCGAAGGCAAGCGCCTTTTCAACATTGATGAGTTCCTAACTGCTCAGCAGGTTAAATCATATTTTTCAAGAATGTCGAAAAAAGCGCGCCAAGGCGGAATGGATACACCAGATCAAGCTGATGACGATGATGATGAGTTAGCAGCAGAAGATGAAGACAGTTATCACAAAACACGTGAACATATCCTGCAAGAAGTCCAGCTAAACCACCCTATCGTCTACGACACCTTGAATATTTGCTCTTTATATTCAACGAAAAAGCTTACACACCTAGGTGTCTCAGTATTGCGTTCTGTCTGTGGGCATTTTGATCTTGCGGTCGACCATATCCAAGTTCGTCGTAAAGCGCCTTATATCAATCTGATCAAGGAACTGGTAGAGTCTTGTGCATGCCAGGGACGGATCTAGAGGTGCCGAGTCTACCGAGATGCAACGGCCCCTAAATGAGAAAAATGCGATGGTCTCTCTAGCTTGATGGTCAAAATTGTTCTTCCAGTCAGTTCTTGCATTCAGCACATTCCTTTCGGCACTTGAACGACGTACTATCTCCCTTATACAATTTTTATCTGAGCATCTTCGGAAAATAAGTAAGGACAGAAGACAAGAACAAAATGGGAATTGTGTGTGTGGAGTGGGGGTGGGGGTTGCGCAGCCCCCAAAGTTCAATAAAACAACCAAATGCAATGAACCCTCATTGGAGAACTTTTGTGGTTATGAATGACAGGCGGTTGCGTTGTGCCGCCCCGTCCGAACCAGTTAAGCTGATGTCTTGCGAGTTTTTTGTTTCAAAATGAGTTTAAACTTTACCCGAACTTTCCAATACTCTCGGCTATTTGTAGTTTTCAAATATCCAGTCATTAATTTATACATTATTCTTGAACTTATTGATTTTTCTTTTTACAAAAAAAAACCTTTTACCCTTGGTCGGTTTCACTTTGACATTAATTATAAAGTAATCGACGTCTGCGATCGTCCGACTTCCCGACAATAGAGCTCGAGAAGTGAGACAGAGATTGCTCATATTAATTCGATGTAATCCTTATTCTTCAGCCGCTAATGCGATCTGGTATTTCTAGCTGGATTTAGTTATTGACTTCTGATTAACAACTCCTTTTAGGCCATTTTTAACTTGGTAAAAAGCTTTTGCTAGTTTATTTTCTGTTATGCTTGTTTATTTACCGGATTGAAGTTCATGTCATCGTGTTTGAATTGGCCTAAAAAAATAACAGAATTTTTTGGCTTCGAAAACCCTTCAAAACTTTGAGATATGATCTATTGTATTAGTTTTTTATTACAAGCAATAAATTGTTCGATAAATTTTTAAGTTCGCAATTTTTGAAAGACAAGTTGTTGATTCGTGTTGTTAATGTATAAGGTTAAAGGGTCACGATATTTACGAAAGTAGGGTAAACGTTCGACGCTCTAAAAAATTCCAATTTCAAGTGCCCAAGAATTTTATTTCACAAATTTGTAGCCGAAATATCAGTCTATCTGTCGAGTATACAACCAACCGGCTAGTCCATGTACCAATTGGGTTTTTTGGGGTTTGAATTATGTGAATTTTTGACTACGGCAAAGTTGGTCGAAAGAGGGGTAAGTAAAAAAAACCCGAAAAAATTCCAGTTTTCGAAATACTTGATAAAGCGACTGGAATACTTCGAAGACATAATTCTTTATTGAGAAAACAAGCATTGACTAAGTTTCGTATTTGTTTAGTTGTCGTATAGAGCTGTTTAAAACCGGCCTTCTCGAGCCGTTAAAATCGGTCGATGAACGTCAAGTCATAAAATGCTCGATAACTCGCCAAAAAAAGATCGGATGAAACTAAAAGTTATATTTTTGTGATAAGGGCTTTGAGGGTATTCTTCGAATGAGTTTTGAAACTTTTCGATTTTTCTATCCTTCATGGCCCAGACGACGCTTACAGACAATTGCTCTTAAGTAGTTATGGATATTGTGCAAAGCGATAAAGCCGTTAAGCGATTCAGGAGACACACTAAAGAAGAAAGAAAACAAGAGAAAGTCCGGCATAAGGCGAAAAAAAGAGAAGAAGAAAGGAGAGAACGTCTTCAGCGTAAGTCAAAACTAGTGAGTAGCATTGGCATTCAAACTGATCAGGTAGCGTCAAGTCAAATTAAGTCGAGGGGTGCACAAATGGTTATTGCGAGCCGTGAAAGAAATCCCAACGTCGTAGGAAAAGTAAATACTCAAACAGCAAAGCCTGTCGTCGTTTCAAAGCCGGCGTATAAAAGTGCACCACTAATAAGGAACCAAGACTTGACCAAGCCCGCGGAGGGATATCCAGTGTCGGTAGGCGAGGGGAGCTTCGGTACATGCGAGTTC
This sequence comes from Actinia equina, assembly GCA_011057435.1. Lineage (NCBI taxonomy): Eukaryota > Metazoa > Cnidaria > Anthozoa > Actiniaria > Actiniidae > Actinia > Actinia equina. Next base: position 40,755 of record WHPX01000958.1, on the reverse strand, counting down.
ATGTTTTATCGAGGGAATATTCCAGTGGTTGTTAAATCGTACAAGTCTCACGTTTCCCGGGATGAAGTAAATGCAGAGGCTTCATCACTCATGGAATTGCAAAAGCCAAGCCCTCATCCATGCTTGCCCTTACTCCTGGGAATCCATGTAGCTGATAAGCCATACCTCCTTGTGACTCAGTTTCACGGAAATGGGCAAACAAGCCACACTGTATCAAGTGCAATCCGGGCCTCCCTACTGGAATCGGGCAGGGAGTGGTATCTTTTCCTTGAAAAGCTCGTGAAGGCAGTTTCTTTTATGCACTCTAAACAATGGCTACATAATGATATTAAGCACAACAATGTAGTTTGTCACTTATCCCAGGAAATTTAGCAGCCGGTTCTGATTGACTTTGGAAAGAGCTTGAAATTTGTAGATGCAAGGAAAACCTCAATGAAAAGGTGTCCCAAAGTTTATCCTTGGATGGCGCCCGAAATTGTAAAATCGAGGGAGATGTTTTCTCTCTTGGATATCTTATGAAATACGTAGCCCACAGGGTCGCTGAGTGCCGCAGTGCACATTTCTCAGATTTGTACAACAAATGTATGAGCATCATTCCTTCTCACAGGCCTTCACTACAATTTGTCGCTAGAGAACTTCACGAAGTTACCACAGTAACAATTAGGATGTACATAAGTACAATTGAATATGTGGACCGTGTGGCACTATGAAATACATGGACTAGAAATAATGATAAGTCATAGTGTTTAGAAAGGAGGTTATTCCGGGCGAAAGACCCTTGGAAATAAATTCGGAAAAATCAATTTCCGACCACCTCGCTGGGATTCGAACCCACGAAGTACAATTGAATTCGATGAGCCAAGGAATATGGAGTTGTGAAGAAGTTCATAGCATAGCACAGACTGAACTACGAGTAGTTATCTCTGTTGTTTAATTGAGGCAAAAATTAAGGTGAAAAATGTCCTCGATTTAGTTTTCAAGTAATGCAGCTTTTCATTTTTATGGGAGCCAGTCTCTGAATGACTGTTTGATTCATTATACTTTAATTGTTATAATACTTAAATTATCTCATTAAGCCTGCATATTCAACAACCTCCTAACAGTATTAATGAATTGTTAAGTAATGCTTTCTCCAGCCGAAATTGCGCTAATAACTGAAAATAATTGTTCCGCATCGAAATTAATACAGCTTTAAAAGAATGAATATACCATAATGCATACTGAAGAATGTATTCAAAGATTAAGGGCATTATAGGTCTTTTCATTCGAATATACAGATCTAAAGATGTCGCTAGTATATATCTTGTTTCAGATGTGAGCACTAAAAGTATAACCCAAGTAAATATTAACTCATTCACTTAAGACATTTTTACGTTTATTGTTATTTAAAAGAGCTGTATACAGATAGCTTATCTTTTTTTTTTCTTTTCAAATATATCCCGGATATCACTTGTGGATTGTTGCTGTTTTTGTTGTTACGTAATTTTTTGCGAGAATTTACTGAGGGTTTAGGGTATCTAATTAGACAGCGCTGGACCCCTTTAGTACACATATCAATCAAACCCTACTCAAGGTTATTTGCTTAGAAATGCCGTCGTCTATTGTTTAGTTCGGCTAAGGAATTCAAAGAAGCCACCAAATAGTGGAAACGCGTACAAATTCGAGGGCCTTGCAGCTCGTTATGCTGAGCCTGCAATCTTAGCCAGAAACCTGTAGGTGCAATATCCGTCCGAGATAGCTGAATCGAGCAAACCTCTCAACTTGGATACCTTCTTTTCAGGCAGAAAAAATTTCATCGCTATTGTATTGGTCACAAATCTTAGCCATTCTCCGACTTGCATGGGAGAGCAGTGAGACTTCTCTTCGTTACACAACAAACCAGATGCACTGAGCTCCTTGCGCTGGATAATACTAGTCGCAGTAGCCGAGACTTTATTAGGTTGACCGCCAAAACCATCATCTAAGTACAGAAAGCTAAGATGCCCCAAGGAGCGCCACCTCTTAACCAAAGGGCGCAATAACTTTGTAAAACAGAAACAAGCGCTACTTAAGCCAAATGGCAAAACCGAAGCTTTAAGATATCGGCGCACACCGCCTTCAAACACCCATGAAAATCCTAGATACTGCTGATGATCTTCGCAGATTTCTACATGATGGTATTCGGATTTTAAATCCCAAGTGAAAAACCAGAAGCCTTCTTCAACGACTTGAGAAAGAGAGCGCAAATCCTCATATTTAAATTTGGGCTTAACCAAAAATTGATTGACATGCCTGAGGTCTATTACTTAACGAAGCTTTTTACCTTCAGCAACGGTCAATGCATTAACACAAAATGGTGGAGACTCGTGCTCAGAAATCGCCTCAGCAACAAAATCCTTGTGTGTCAGGGCTATGGTTGGCCAAATGTTGCAAAATTCAACAGCATGTATATTTATATTCAACAAAATATAATTACATTCAACAATAAAATTGTGTTCAAATTCAACCTTCGTTATTCATATTCAACACTTATATTTGCATTCAACTACAAAATTGTGTTCAAATTCTACCTTCGTTATTTATGTTCAGCACATCATATCTATTCAACTTCAATGATACATATTTCTATTCAAGGCTGCCTTCGTTTATCTATACACATTATATAATTCGGCATGCAACAACAACTTGTATCCAACTTCAACCTTCGATTTATGTTCAAGACCAAGACCTAAATACTCGTTCAAGACTTCTTACGTAAGTTCCCGGACATTGGCGAATATTCATTCAACAAAAATTGCTCTAGCCTCTCCTCCCTTAAATATGCCCGCCATCTTGGATTCTGCACTGAAGGGGTGGTACTCGGTGGAACTGACGCTTGCTCGGCCTGCTCTGTCTTCTGGGTAAAATCCAAGATGGCTGTCATCGACAAGCCAAAGTAAAATGCCGAGGGTATCCTATTAGTATCCGAATTCCTTTCTGGAGCGGTAACAGAACCGACCCGGAACCTATTCGGGGCCGCATATTACCCAGAAATCCCGCACGTGTCCAAAACAATATGGCATCTGGCAGTGGAGATAAGCCGCTCTCTGAAATTGTTCGTGATTGTGTAAGAGAGGAATTGCAACTCCAGAGAGGAGTATCTAATAGCAATCTGTTATTGCGAACCCGAAATCTTATCGCCAATTCAGCAGTATCTGCATCAAGACAAGTTGCAAATTCGATCGTAGTTAACCCCAGTCTTTCCAGTCAGTCTTTACCCGAGTCTGTGCCATCTACATCTGGAAATTCTTCCCTTTCGGAGCAGTCTTCCACGATGATTCCTGGTGCAAAAAGAGCAAGCACATACAATCACCCTTCGCGCTTCAAAAAAGGTAAACAAAAATGCCAAAGAAACAAGATTTTACTCCTAAAGCTATACATCTCCTTGACATGTACATGGCCGCTGAACACGAAGAAGAAAGTGACCAAGAACCTAAAGCTGACACTAGTAGGCCTAATTATATCCCAGACTACCCTATAAAGCACGAAGATATTCTCCTAAAAGGATATTTAGAACTTGGTTCGGGCCAGACAGAGCAAGAGATAAGGGATAGCATTTGTCAAGTTATTAAAGAACGCTTCCCTTATGTGGAAAGGCATCATTTTGATTTTGTGAAAAGGAACAGAAATAAAGTATCCACACCCGTGGTCAACAAGTCCTTGACTTGGGACTACAAACATGTCAAAGAGTTATGTGGTCAAGGAAAAATATATGTCCGGCTGAATGTACCCAAAGAATGTATCGAAATGATAGCCGAAAAAAGTGATGGCTCAGAGGGTGATGAGGACCTAATGAAATCAGCACTGTCACCTACACCCGCTAAGCACTTATACAGTCCTTCTCCTGTTTCTGTCATTCAAATCAATGATGACGAAGATGAAAATGCAAGTGCAAGTGCAAAAGAAACATCTACAAATTCTTTCGCGAAGCCAACCCAGCCCAGTGCTAGCAAGAAACAGAGTGACAAAGAAAAGCTTAGAGAATTGTTACCATGTGCCTCTGAAAATCAGCTTGACAGTGCATTGTCACAGAATTATAGCCTTGCTTCTGCTGCAAATGCTCTTTTGCAAGACTACTTTTCTACTGTTGGAGAGGAAGCAAGTACTGATGGAGAAGGGGCTAGTATGACTGGAGAAGTAGTAAGTACAAGTGAAAACAATAAAGAGGTGACATTATCACAAATAACAAAGAGAATAGCAAAGGGATCAACAGGCAAAAAGAAAAAATTGGAAATTGACCAAGATGACTTGGTAAATGATGCAGTTACCTATTACAAATCTGTTAACTTTGATGCCTCATGCCCTGTAAGAATTTCATTTCAGGGCCAGCCTGCTATAGACACTTTGGGAGTTCTCAGACAATTTTTTACTGAGTTATTTGAAAAACTGGCAGATGGAGAGTTGATTGAACTTTTTGAGGGGGATATCACTCGCAAAGTTCCCAGTTACAGACCACAAGCTGTCATGAGTGGAATGCTAGAGATGACTGGTAAAATGATTGCTCACTCAATTATACAGGGGGTCCTGGATTTCCATTCTTAGCACTACCTTGTTATTATTATCTTGTTACTGGAGATGTTATGTGTGCCATGGCCTACTGCAACTGTTTGGATATCCCAGATTCCATTTCAAAGAACATTGTGTTTAAGGTTTGTTTTGGGTATTTTTATTTCAATTTGTCATTCAACTGACCAGGGGTGGATCCAGGAATTTGTTAGGGGGTGTCCCAAATGAAGAAATGTATACCACGTTATATGAAATAACAGTAATGCCTCAAAAGAATGTAAGAGTAATTATGGCATTAGGGGGTTTCTGGTGCACCTGTGGACATCTCCCTGGATCCACCCCTGCTGACAGTGTCGGTATTAAATGTGATAGCTATCTAATTAATACTTCAGAAATTGTTATGCTTGAGATTGGCTGATTGTCACAGTTGCTTTTGTTCTCTAGAACAATAAATATAGTGTATTGAAATAGTCCAATTGACTTTCAGATAATGGATGCTTCAACTGATGAAGAAATGGAGAACCTCAACAAGTATGATGAAGTTTTAAACTTACTCTCTCAGTGTGGAGAGACAGGTATTCTGAATGTAAGTAAACAGAATGATGAGAATTTATTAAAAGACCAGCAGATATCAGGGAATACATATGTGGCCAAGCTATAAACTTACATAATTTGTATTAGCTTGCTTGAATAAGAAAATAAAAACATTCCAGGTCATAATGTCTCAGACCATTTTAATCTATGGCTTGGGACAAAAGGTTTGAAACATTTAAATAAGGGCAATATTTATTTTCTGAATAGGCCACTTCACTAAATAGGCCACTTCAGATATGGATTTTGTATTTTAGTTATCTTTTGTAAACACATTGTAATTCATTTTTGATGCAAAAATGTGTCCAAAAAACTACTACTGCTATTATTATTATTAACTATCTTTGTTATTCTTTTGTAATAGTTGTCTACAAAAGTAAAGGTGATCCAGGGTGTGGCAATGTATGAAGTTCTTTCCAAAAGAAAGGTTGCTCTAGATCAAATGAGGAATGGATTGAAGACCCTTGGAGTGCTCAGTGAAATGTCAAACCACCCAGGCATTTTTGAAAGTGTATTCACTTTCAAAAGCATTGAGCTGACATCAGCCACTGTCAAAGAGTGCTTTGATTATCCAGTTGAATTGAATGAAAAGGAAAAGAGGGTCAAGGAAATGGTCATTAAGTTCATTGATTTGTCAACTCCTGAAAGGCTGCAGCAACTAATGCAGTTTTGTACAGGGGGGAAAGGTATTCCCTCTGTGTCAAATTTCAAAGTTAAGGTTAAATTCCATGATGCTAGTTACATCTCTTCCTCAACTTGCATTTTTTTCTTTAGGAATCCCAAATTTCTTCCAAGGATATGGTATTTTTGAGGCATCAGCAATTTCTTCATCTGGAAAGTCCTTTACAAATGTGTAGAATGGTTATTCTAATCTATAGGAAAAAATATGTTCTATTAAATCAGTTAAATGCCTTTAGTAAGTATACCAAGAAATATGTCTTTGGGTTGTGATCCCAAAACTAGTAAGTTGTAAATGAAGTTGAAACTACTTTAGGAAAGATAAGTCACTTGTAGTTTTTGGAATATGTTCAATTCTAATAATGAAAAATGCAGATGTTTGTGACTGAACAACCAGGAAATGCCTGGATAGCAGTAGCCTGCATAATAGTTATTTGTGTTCGGGTTTTAATTTCTGCATACATTTTTATCCTTGAGGGGTTTTTGGTAGTGATTTCAATAATAACAGTTTGAGATTTAAATTCATATACAGCTATTTCAAAAAAGGTTGAATACTGAATATTGCATACTGAATAGTGCATTCCAAGGCCAAAAGGCATTGTGGGTTTCTAATTTGAAATAAAAAATTAAATAAACAGCAACATACTCTTTATATGTAAAGTAGAAATGATGCGTTCGGTGTGTATATAATGAATCAGAGAAATAAGAGAAAAATATCATATGCCCTTGGCAGGATTTGAACCCACGTCTTCGGTATTCTAGTCCGATGTGTTAACCACTACACTACAAGGACCAACCACGCTGGTAACGCAGCCAGAATATGAAATGTAGGGTATTCGTGAGGATCCCAGAGCGATATTTTTTCTCTATAGGTAAGTTGAACACCGTAAATGTACGCAGATAATAGACATAGTAAAGTAGAAATGATGCGTTACCAGCTGCGTTACCAGCGTGGTTGGTCCTTGTAGTGTAGTGGTTAACACATCGGACTAGAATACCGAAGACGTGGGTTCAAATCCTGCCAAGGGCATATGATATTTTTCTCTTATTTCTCTGATTCATTATATACACACCGAACGCATCATTTCTACTTTACTATGTCTATTATCTGCGTACATTTACGGTGTTCAACTTACCTATAGAGAAAAAATATCGCTCTGGGATCCTCACGAATACCCTACATTTCATATTCTGCCTGCGTTACCAGCGTGGTTGGTCCTTGTAGTGTAGTGGTTAACACATCGGACTAGAATACCGAAGACGTGGGTTCAAATCCTGCCAAGGGCATATGATATTTTTCTCTTATTTCTCTGATTCATTATATACACACCGAACGCATCATTTCTACTTTACTATGTCTATTATCTGCGTACATTTACGGTGTTCAACTTACCTATAGAGAAAAAATATCGCTCTGGGATCCTCACGAATACCCTACATTTCATATTCTGGCTGCGTTACCAGCGTGGTTGGTCCTTGTAGTGTAGTGGTTAACACATCGGACTAGAATACCGAAGACGTGGGTTCAAATCCTGCCAAGGGCATATGATATTTTTCTCTTATTTCTCTGATTCATTATATACACACCGAACGCATCATTTCTACTTTACTATGTCTATTATCTGCGTACATTTACGGTGTTCAACTTACCTATAGAGAAAAAATATCGCTCTGGGATCCTCACGAATACCCTACATTTCATATTCTGCCTGCGTTACCAGCGTGGTTGGTCCTTGTAGTGTAGTGGTTAACACATCGGACTAGAATACCGAAGACGTGGGTTCAAATCCTGCCAAGGGCATATGATATTTTTCTCTTATTTCTCTGATTCTTTATATGTAGGAAGGTTATTGATTAAGATGGAATGCAATATAAATCCAATATATATTCATTATTTATCTTGCTTTAGACAATGTTACTATAACCCACAATGCATTTCAGTCTTGGAATACACTATTTGGTATGCAGTATTCAGTATTCAACCTTTCTTGAATTAGCTGTATGTTTGTTGGAAGCTTCCATCATATTTTTTGTCAGATTCATATGTTCAGGCCATTTAGGGACAAGCTGCCCAAGTTTGAATGGAATTTGGGGGGGGGGGGGATGAAGGAGATACTGTAGCAGTTAGCAATGTAATTAAGGGCAGCATAGTAAAATGTAAAGATGAAGTGTAAACAGGAATCCACATGTTCTAGATTCTGGACTATTTTGGTAAAAAGTTTTTCCTCTATAGCACCTCTCCCCCTTTTATGTAATACTAGGGCAGTCCCTTTGGATTTTGTGTTGTTTTATTTATCAAAATTAAAAACTTTATCATTCTAGCCTCCAACAAAGCCATTCTTACTGTCAGAAAGGGCTGTGATGCCTGTGGAGGTGGCTACTCTCCATTATATTGCCAATGTTCCAGATTATGTTGAAATTAGAAATAAAAAATGAAAACTGTCTGAGTTTTGTTTTAGGAAGGATGTGGGACTTAGTTTATTTTCACACAATTACATTATACTCTTATCTTATTCCAATAATTGTTTTCAAGGGTAAGAGCAAGAATCTGATGACCAAAATGAATGCTAGATTTACTTGTAATAGAAAAAATATATAATTGGAATATATTAACAAATTATGACTTTCCAGAACTCTTTTTGGTCATCACCCTCTTGCTTTTAGCCTGAACAGTTCTTTTTATTAGGTTTATACATGGCATTAAAAAATCATTGTTGGGTGCAAAAGGTTAAATCATCAGATCTAAGAGCAATATCCTTGGCATTTGGAGTGACAAAAATGCTTTGTTTCCCAACTTTAATCCATGTTTGATAGCTGCAAACATCAAGATCCATAATAATAGCCCCATTAACTGTTTACCCAGCTCACCCTTCTTCAATGATTTAACATTTTTGAACCCAACAATGTTTTCAATTTGGTGTAGATGCTGAAAACAACCTGCTCACAATTTTTCTCATTGAGCATGATCATACAGCAGATCCTGAAGAAGTGAAACTCCTCTTGAAAAAATGTCAATTCCAAAAGCGCTTGAATTAGCAAGTGGATCAATTTCATTAGCAAGAAGCATGAGTATGTCACTTGGAAGGTCAAAGTTCACATCATCTACCTCGACAGTAGAGAGACCATCATCTGGTGGAAGAGGTGCTCCAGGATTAAAGCCATACCACTCTAAGTCATCTTCAGATACATTTCCATCACCTCTAACGTCAGCCACTGCGCAAAGCCCACTGTTAACTCTGTCAATCATTCCGTTGGACCATGTCTGTTCTGGACTCCAGTTCCTCTCAGTCCTAATAGGGTGTTTATTCCAAGCAGCAGCAAAACTTGTAATGGCAGCATTGATTATTGGAAGATAAACGTAATGAAGCATAAACATATGCAGCATGTTAGTTATATCAAGCAGACCTGATTCTTGCATGGACTGAAATGTGTAGTAGAATAAGCTCCCAAAACATCGAAACACGTCGCGCCACAGACGCTCTATGCGTTGATTGTGTGTAGAATTGCCAACCAGAACAGACCCCCCTTCCATTTCCTCGGAGTGCATTCATATGTTCCCAGACCAGAACGTTTTCTCTTCCATAGTCCGTACGGACCCGGGAAGGCCATGAATAATTCTGGACACTCTCTAGAAAGAGGTCTTCTACAGTTTCCTTTCTGTTGTTGGAAGAACACTTAAAGTGCTACTACGACGAAAATCGCTCAAACTTGGATTCAGCTGAAACTTCCTAAGAATACTCTTTAAAGGTCCAATAATCACTGTAAGTAGTGTTTTCTCGATATTCAGGACGAAAGTATGATATTTTTACGATTATTTTTTGGAGTCTGTGACGTCATACACTCAACGTCGAACATTGCTACATATATTTCTTTGTAGTTTATGATCAAAATATCAGTAGTAAAGGGAGAAAGAAATACCCAAACACCACAAAATATAAATCATAGTCACAAGTAATGTGAAATAAGCACATTAGCTACCCTTTGGGCTTCACAGGAATAAAATAAATTAAGGATTTATATACAAAGAAATATATGTAGCAATGTTTGATGTTGAGTGTATGACGTCACAGACTCCAAAAAATAATCGTAAAAATATCATAATTTTGTCCTGAATATCGAGAAAACACTTCATACAGTGATTATTGGACCTTTAAAGAGTATTCTTAGGAAGTTTCAGCTGAATCCAAGTTTGTGCGATTTTCGTCGTAGTAGCACTTTAAGAAAACAAATTAGCCTGGAAAAACCATCTATGCATCCGTGAATTACAAAACCCCAAGTTATTAAGCTGTGATGACCGTCGATGTGCCATAAGCTGTTGGGGCCAGGTACTGAATAAGTTCTCCTAGAAATAACTGTTGCCCATCTTAGACGAGTATTTACGGGATCAACACGCGCAATACTTTCTCGAATGCGATTTCGTTGGACCTTGATTCCTATATCCCTTAAGTGACACCGAACCATCGAGTAGCCAACAAGACATCCTTGAGCTGTCATGAAAGAATGAATAATGTAATCAAGCTCCCCATTTTCGATATCAGTAAAGCCAATTTTCTTCTCAATACCAAGCTCTCGTACTCGTCGCCATAGAGTCCAACGTGACACGAGTAAGAGTCGAGCTATATCTTTCCAAGTGAAGCCTAGCTTTCTGAACTGCAGTAGGGTGTCTTCTTCGATTTTGAACTTAGGTCTCCCTGGTCCAGTATTTTCACATCTCTCGGGTGGCTGAACTGAGTAGACAGCTAAATGTGTACAGTTCGGGGTGCTTCTTAGCTCGAGTTCTTGCAATTTACGACACCATCTGTGAAACAAAATCTTCGCTCATCTCTTCTTTGCGTTCATTTAGGATGGGTAAAATTTGTTCCAAGAACTTCACTGCAACTTCCAATCGATTAATGGTAGATTCAGTTAAAGGCTTACTAGTATATGGTGGCCCATCGTTATCATAGCAAAACACATTTAAAAAAGGAAAAATTAAAAGATAATACTAAAAACAAAGAAAGATTTTTGAAAATGATGCACAACATCGAAGAAATTATTAAAAAATCAGTCATGTTCATCGTTGGTTCCAAAGAAAATTCCATTAGTGTGGAAATTATGTATGTGACTTATTCTTTGTATACTGGGGAACCAAGTACCTTGATTGTCAACGGTTGGGGCTCAACGTATGACTACCGCTCCGAATGTTGGCTTGAAGAAAGCTACGAGACATATAACCCGTTGGCAGATAAATTTCAATTGAGTGCTATTCAGGTCAATGACACTGTATATTTGAGGAGAAATACTGATGGTGGGTTTCCTGGTTTCCCAAGTGCGGATAATACAGCTCGCATTCCTTCACGGCCCCGAGGAAATCAATGGCTACGACGGAAACAACTTCTTTCTTGGTGTGGTGACAAATCTCCACAACCGAATTGGCGTAACTTACAGCTGGTACCACAACAATCACATTTACTTAACGGCACCGAACCAATGTTTATTAAAGATTACCGAGCCTGGTAATTACTTTTGTAAAGTAACACACGAAATTACAGAACTCCAGTCAGCGACAGTCAATGTTCTTCGTAGAACGAGGTAAGCAAATCGTGCATTTTCTTGATGAACTCCGGTTTGATATTTCTTAAAATATTTATGATTATAGAATTCGACAATTTTTTTTCATTTTTTCCATTTCATTCTGTTTTTGTGGATTTTAAACATTTTAATCATTGAAGACCGATTTTGAAATATCCTCCCCTTACTGTCACACAACACAGTGCCCTACCACACAGCAGCGTAGTGTGACGCAGCTGATTCCACTTTGAAAGGGATTCAATGAGTTGCTGCAGAAAGCAATCATATCCCTGAACTTTGGTTGGAATCATATCACTATTTGATGGCTATTGTTTGTTTGTTGTGCAGTAATGATTACTTTCTCTGAAAGACAGGATTAATTTTTTGTTGTTGTTTTTCAGTACATTCAAGGAACCAATAAAAAAAGATACTGTCTATCCTCCATCGGTCTCATTGAAATGCTTCCTTAAAGATAGGAAACTAGTCTAATTTCTAAATCAAACTAAAACTCATATGGGTCTTGTGTTTCATTGAAAGCATTTTCATGCAAATATAATCACCATTCACTTATAATTTTCATGAGCATTAATTTATATTATTTTTTAAAATACAAATTCAAATCAAAATTCATCAAAATTAATGATTCAACAAATTTAAATAGAATATAAAGATATATAATTTATGACTTGAAATGGCAGAGATGTGACGAAGTATTATATTGATTCATTAATATTATTGTTACAGTTTTAGCAAATAGCAGAATTTATAAATCGAAATTAATGGTGGAAAAAAATCCATCAAAAAAGACTAAAAAGAAATAATTTTTGACTAATAAAATGGCAGAGATATAAGGAATTATTTTTTTATTAACATTGAGTTTAATGAACTTTTCATGAGTATTATTGTTCCGGTTTTATCATATAGACCATTCACCAATTGGCATGATAACCACAGAACAATAAATTCAAGTTGAGGCTGGGGTGTGTAAATCCATATGTTCACTGTACTTTCTTATACTCCAGCCTCAATATCAATCTATTGCTTTGTGGCCAGTCAAGCAATTTTGGGGAAAATGTATTGCAGAATCTCTTTATTAATCAAAATCAATAATAAAAACATTAAAAAGAATGCAAAAATAGATAATTTGTGACTTGAAAATGTTATCATTATTCATAAACATATGCATACAAAGCAAATGAAAATCCTATTGTGATTAGTTGACTTCTGGTAATAAACTATTTTAAACTGCATCAGTGTTTCTAATGAAACAGTTGAATATAATGGTAATTTAAATCACACCGAGAGTCGTTGTGAGAGTAATATAACGACTCTCCAGTGCTTTAAACGACCATTTTATTCAACTGTTGAGTTGTCATTGTGTTGTTTTTAGTGTTGCATAATTTATTGACCATTGATCAGAAAGACTCCAGATATTGCCATATAACACACAAAACAATAAGTTTAAAGATATTTAATCAGATAGCATGAATGTTTGACACAATAAATATCCTGCCGAGGTATGCTCAAAACAGACAAAAAATGTACAACCTACCATATGCGATGTAGTTCACCACCCCTCAATTTATTCAGTTCAGTTCATTTACAAAAACAATATAGTGAACAGAAACATGTTGAACCCAAGCAAAATAATGGTAAACTAATCTAGCTGGGAGGTTACAATAATAATATACATTCATATTAGTTTATGAATTGGATTATATTATTACAATGTTGACCGTAAAACAATAAACAATTAATAACATACAACAATTTTACTGCGAATCAATTTCAATAAAACAGAATAAACAAAATGAACAAAAATTTAATATATCTATTTAGAGAAAGAATGAAAGAGATAGAGATAGAAGAAGATAAAGCTAATAAGGAAATATATAGCTATTCACTATGCTGACTAGAAATAAAAAGTTAGTTATTGTTATTTATTTTTTAGTGATTGCATGGTTTTAATGATGTTGCTTATCGAGATGGATTAATATTTCTTCACTGAAGAGCAATGCACTGGGTTTAGATTTGAAATTCTTTTTAGACAATTCTACTCACAGGAATTTTTCGTTAGTGGGAGGGTGTATATGAGTGAAAATCGCTCAAACTAACACAATAGGCAAGTTTTGGAATCTTTATTTTCATGTTTCCAGCCCACTCAAAATCCCATACCTTATTTGCGGTCAGCGGTCGGCTTCACCCTTGAGTGAGCTGTCAAAACGAGATATGCACGTGGATTGCCGGCGAATGTGTGTGACATATGCTTTTAAATAGCGGGGTTATCACAACTGTTTCTGAATCACCAAATCTTTTTTCGTAATATTTCTAACAACAAATGAAACGCAACAACACCTGGGATAAGCTCAGAGAGCAAATGGGCCAGAAGCGGACACGAAAAGAAGGACGTAAAAACACGAAAGGGTCGACGCCACAACAGATTATTGTTCAGCGTTTGGCATCGGAAGCCGACACGAAGCAGGTCTACAAACCAGTAGAGCCAAGAAAGTTTGTGGAGTACGAGTATGATGAATTCACACTGTCCAATTTGAAGGAGGCATGTGGTGAGCACTACAATCTTCCTGCGTCCTCGTGTGATGTTTTGGTTTCTAATAGAGGCCCTTCTTGCACAAATATTTCGCAGATTCCTCATAGGAAAGACAAGGTGAGAAATTCTTTATAGCATGTATATAGTGGCCTCATAGAAACCAAAGTCTGATGAAAACATTTCTAACAGTACCATAAAACAATATCTCGAAGGCATTACTGCAATTTTCATGTACACCCGTATCAACTCAACGAATTCGGCCGCCACTAAATCAAAAAATGCGTTTCGATCGAATGTGCGACATTGACTTATTGAATGCTATCCAAAGTTGCTATCCGAAACAATCAATCCGATAGCACAAACGGGCTGTTCAGACTACAAGTTACCGGCGTTTACATTGCTACGCGGCCACCCCAGACAAAAATCGCGACGTGCCCTTTGCAATGACGTCACTTGTTTGATTGACGGCAGTCTATTGCAAAGTGCACGTCGCGATTTTTGTCTAGAGTGGCCGCGTAGCAATGCAAACGCCAGTAAAGTTAAAACAAAGGTGTCGTGGTAGATAATCTTTTCACCGTAATAAGAACAAGAGTAACTGACGTTTCGGACGTTAGTCCTTCGTCGGAGTCAATGAGAGAAAGAGAATAATGAAGAGGTTTATATAGTGGTGTAGAAAGAAAACAAACCAATAAGAAAACAGCAAGTCGTTAAACAAAAAGTAAAGTTAGCCGAGTCATGATCCCAAATTTGAACGCCATTTGAAGCTAGATGGAAATTTCAATAGGCCATTTGCATTATGGCGTCATTTACTACCACTACCAGACTCCATTGCACACTGTCTTTTGTTCTGTTAATTAGCACCAATTGTCGCACTGTTCCCATGAGGAACTACAAATTTGAATAAGAAAGAAAATTCACGAAGCATTTTGGTAGTGGTAGTAAGATGACGCCATAATGCAAATCACCTATTCTCTGCAAATGACGAATTATGTAGCCGGCCATTCACATTTGGAAATTAACCGGAAACTGGCAGATTTCTATTTTTATTGATAATTTGTTTACAAATTATACTGAATATATTTGAACTTAACAGGTATATCTTATTCGTTTTGTGGAAGATGAGATTGAAGAAAGTGATGACACAAAACGTGGGCAGGCATCAAGTTTCACACCTATTGCATTCACTTCTATGACAGCACAACCCCAACAGAGTTACCCGGCATCTGTATCTATTGCTCATCTTTTAAAAGCTGGTAAATTTGTAAAACCTGTTCCCAAAATCAGGACTTCCTTGCACCTGGAGTCCTTTGATGTCAGCTGCAAGGAATGGAGAAGTGCCATGACAATTGATGTACATATTGAAGAAGAGAAGTTTGCTGAGGGTGGATTCAGAAGTGCATACAAGTGTACATCTAATGATGGGAAGGTGTGGGTTTTAAAGAAGTATCATGATGCAACAAAGAAAACTATAACAGATGACTGTGCTTTGACTGTGGAAGTGCATGCACGTAAGCAAGTCCAAATGCATGCAGTCGCAAGACATATAACAGGGCGAATTTGCAGTCAGGTCCCAGCCAAATTTGGAAAGAGCTTTACATACAACAGAGTATACTATGCCAAATTTGCTGAGGAACCAGTAACAGTGGAGGAATTGGTAGCTGGAAAGTTTTTAAAATATGTAAACAATGATGGTACATGTGTAAAACCCAGCGAAGATGAAAAAGAGGATGTGAAGGACATCTTTCTAAAAGCACAGTGCTTGGTACATAGGTCATATGTAATGAGTGAAAAACAGCTGATGCTTCTCGACATCCAGGGATCAGGATATTCATTGTATGACCCTGAAATGGCCACAACAGCCATACAAGATGAAAATGATCCAAGAAGCGAGTTTTATTTCTGTTGTGGCAATCTGTCTTCCATGGGAATAGACAAATTTTTAAAGGACCACAAATGCAATAGGTATTGTCATATGGTCGACCTTGATTTGCATGAAAGTGCATATTAGAAAAATATCAGATATAACAATGGAATATATCGAACACAAAAAGACAGAAATTCCTATATATTGGTTATATTTGTATAGGAAATTACACCATTCTTGAAGAATTAATGAAAAATATCTTGCATATTTGATTAAAATGGCTTAATACCACAAGTGCGTAGCCCAAGTGGTATTCTGCCTCTTTCATTAAATACAAGCAGTATTTTTTATCAATTCTTCAAGAACTAAGGTGTAATTTCCTACTATTAATACCACATCTACAGAAATTGGGAGTCTCTGATAAAAAATGGCGTACGCAAAACATTAAAATTTTTCGTTTGTTTATTGAAAGCACGCCAGGATGGATGAGTGCAATCATTACATAAATTAAAAAATATATTCACAGTCCATCGACCAATCATAAACGAGCATTTTATGTATATGTGGTATTACTTGTAATAATAATTGTCATAAAATAGCATGAATATTGCTTTATTTCATAGGTCAACTACTTGCACTCCAGCTAGGCCTATAGAAATGTCTTTTTGCTTGTTTTAATCAATTTCCTTACATTATTAAATTGATTATAATTTTTATCCTAGCATTTATATCACAGTTACAGTTAAGTAAATAAAGAGGTATTGATCTTCCATGGCATTGAATTATAAGCATTTGACATATGTTATCTTATAATTGCCTTCTATGTCATAAATAAAGATACGTTGATGGATAAAAAAGAGCTTGATGAATCATTTCCCCCCCTATTTTAATTGTAGTGGGCTTTCAAGAATAAATAAGAATCTGCAGCTTCTATAGGCTTTATACCATCAACATCAGGAATAATTTGCTCACATTTCCTTTTCACAGCTGCAGGTAAGTACTCCTCCCCAACAGTCATGACGTCTGACAACCTTGCCACTTCATCAAGTGCTTCTTGGGTCAAGGGCATTCCTTGGAATGTCAGATAGAGAATTGTTAGATGAATCAATTTTCAAAATATAAAATAGCTAGTATAAAAATCTGAATTTAATATGATGGCTTCTTTGCATAGCACATGATATCATCATACTTTTCTATCTGTCCTATTTTTGGTACTATCATGTACCTTACTTAATTACTATAGGCTTTAATGAAGCCAGTACAAAGTGCATAATGCAAAAAGAAATTATGGACTTATGACATCTATATTTTGTAGCTCTGTGTTGACTTCTAGAAACGAAAGCATTTTACATGAATGAGAGGCACATACCACATTCTTCAGCACCATAACTTTCTGGAAAATTGAATGAGTGTTCTGGTATCCCCTTTGGAACTTGTGCATCTTTTTGAGCTCTTACTCTGTGGGAATTCCAAATTGTTTCACGGAATATGTCCATTTCCTTTTGAATCACAGGTATGAAAATAAATGCCAATAAGTGTCGGTCAGTTTCATTGTCTGGGTCATAATAGCCCTCATCTAGCAACATTTTCAATTGTCCCTTGAAAAACTTTTCCAGTCTGTGATGAAGTTCTCGCCACCACCTTTCGATCTCATTCAAGAAAGTGTTTTGAACATTGATTAACAATTTATTATATATTTGTTTCAGGACAGTTTTTCAGTGAATTTTTATTTAAAAAAATAAAATAAATAAAATTTTAATTTGAACATTAAAGACTTCTAGTCAATTATTTGCATCACCTTTTGCACCAGTGTTAGTGCTTAAATTAAGGTTTTGGAAAAAATCAAGTTCTGCTTGATTGTTGTTACCTAAAATATGATCTCTTGTCTACAAAAGAGCAGATCTTAACAAATGACCAGAATAGAAGCATCAAACCATACACAACGTCAAACAAAATGAGACAAATTTATCATTTTGAGTAAATTGCAAATATTTTATATTTAACCCCAAACCCACCCCTTTTTTTTCAAATTTACTACACTGTAATTAATAAGTCTCTGTGACAGACACATTGTGCGATGGTTTGGTGTTGTTTAACACTTATTATTGGCACTAAAGCCAAATCAAAAAATCAACTATAAATCATTTATTTTGAAAAATAAAAATTCATTGAAAAGGTCAGGTTTTCTTTAAAACATTTTCTACACTTACTATCCCAAAGAAAAGAACGTCATTCCATCCACTCTGCTCACTAGTACAGAATGTCCAGGATTCTTCTGGACAAGAATTCTGTACCCACCATTCTTATTGTCCATCAAGGACATTCTGTAGTATTGTACTTTTGGTTTTTGCACAAAATAATTGGGGTTCATTGTTTCAGTATAGTACTTAAGTCTTACAGTAAAAATTCTTTTTCATCTAAAATTATAGTTGATGTAGTTACCCTATTATTAGTAGAAGGTCCATAGTGAACTGTGCTGGCTGCTTCTTCTTTGTCATTTGCAATATCTTCATGGCTGTTTCTCAGATAAGCATGAATTGTTGCCATCTCACCAGTCTCTGTCCCTTTATCCAACCTCAGGAAACAGCTGATCACTATAAAAATAAAGTTACATATATTATATTTTATTAAAACATAGCACAAATATCTATATAAAGTAATACCCACTAAATGATTCTCCAATTTTAGAAATATAAAGTTGATTAAGGGAATGATTACTAAGATATCACGAGATGAAAACTCCTCTGTCTCCCCATTGATTTAAAACAGTACAATAAGATCATTATTAACAGATCGAGACTTTGTTTTCATGTTTTATAGATAAAAAAATTCAAATTCAAATTCCTGAACTATTTTGAAGTATATCTAATTGATAAATTACAGCAAACCAAGCAAATTGTATACACCTAAGTTGTTGTAAGCTGAATGTTGTGCTCCAACACTTTCTAAAACTATTGCATGGGAAAATAATTGTAAGTGACAGTTGTGCCTTCTTAACAGCATCAATAATAATAATTATTATTATTATAATTATAACAATAATAATAATAATAACATTTTTTGGCCAACATAAACATTACCTCTGGAGCTACACAAGTGTTCAAAATACCATCTTCCTATTAGTTTGGGATCAGAGTTCGATGTCCACAGTTTCAAAAAAAGGATGAAACCACTAAAAACATCTTGCAGACCATAAACAGCCAAGGGAAATGTGTTGTTCATAAAACCCATGAGTTTATCATGTCCATCGCCAGAGTATGTGTGGTTTGGTCCCTATGAATGAAAATACAAAACTTTATAACACTGGGAACATATACAGAGAGTATTAAACCACACAAATAAATGATACAAGGTCAAAATAAATAAGCTTAATAGCTATTTTCGAATCACAATTAAAGAATAATAATTCAAGGAGGTTAATATCAAGTGGTTCAGATCAAATACTACTATTGAAGCAGAAAAAAAGCAATAAAGAATGAAGTAACAAATGTCTTACTAGTGAAGTCAATGTCCCCGTGGCTCCTCGCCTGCGTTTTTTTACACCAATGTTTCCACGTCTCTCTAAACCTTCTGGATCAACTTTGGTCATAACATCGTACACCAAACCCCTTGGCACCAACAACTGATGCTGCTCTCGCAATTTTTTGTGCATAGCCCGGTAGCCTAGAAGTTTTCCTGGGCCGTTTAGCTCCTCCATCACAACTTCCTCTACTTTTTTTACGTCTATGTTGTAGTCTACGTATCTTATGTCGAAATGAGCCATTCTACGACTCAAAGTGGGGACACTCCATGAGTATTGAGGGTAGTCTCGTCTGACAAAATCAAGCACTTCGCTTCGTTTTAAATTCTTTAGAACATACTTTTGGATATCGGCTTTCAAGTTTTCGTCGGTTTCCCAATCAGAATTCCGAATGCGACTCATATCCTGAAATCAACAGTTTCCTAACTACAATCATGTGCTTTGAGCTTGTGCTTTATAAAATGGATGTCATGACCGAGGTATTGATATTGGTCAAGCCCGCTGACCAAAAACATAACGGGCTATGAGAATGATGGGCCAATGCTTAATTAGTCTCGGCATCTCAGACGCTACTGACGGTTGGTGAAAGTGCCATTAATTTCAAGGTTCATATTTTCTCTATTGTGTAATGGAATGAGTAGCCTAACAATCCATGGAAAAACTATTTGTTTTCTGCACGGAAAACGTAAAACCATATAAAAGAAAAGCCAAACTTAAATGTTCATGCGTGCAAAGCATTATGGTCTATGATAACGATGGGCCACATCGGAAGATATTTTTTCGATACGAATTTCAATGTTTTTCTCAATGTTGTTCTCAATGTTGTTCTCAATGTCGTTTTCAAAGTTGTTCTCAAAGTTTTTTCAGTGTTGATTTTAATGTTTTTTTTTAACATTGTTTTTCAATGTTGTTCTTCTATGTTATTTCCTATGTTATTTTCCAGTGTTTTTTTTTGTTTTTTTTTTTTTTTTTTGCCTAGTTGTTTTTAATGATGATTTCAATCGTATTTTTCAAGGTTTTTTTTTTCAATGTTGATTCTTAATGTTGGTCTTCGAATCGATTTCAATGTTTTGTAGGAATTTTTTTTTTTCAAGCAAATTTATTTATTTATTTAGATTTTTTTCGTGATTTTTTAATAATTTCTTCGATGTTGTGCATCATTTTCAAAATCTTTCTTTGTTTTTAGTATTATCTTCTAATTTTTCCTTTTTTAAATGTGTTTTGCTATGATAACGATGGGCCACCATATACTAGTAAGCCTTTAACTGAATCTACCATTAATCGATTGGAAGTTGCAGTGAAGTTCTTGGAACAAATTTTACCCATCCTAAATGAACGCAAAGAAGAGATGAGCGAAGATTTTGTTTCACAGATGGTGTCGTAAATTGGAAGAACTCGAGCTAAGAAGCACCCCGAACTGTACACATTTAGCTGTCTACTCAGTTCAGCCACCCGAAAATTTGAATCCTAGTCAAAGCTACTCAAAGCTAGGTTCTTCCGTTAGACAAAAGACAATTCATTGTGCTGCACCCTTCAGTTACACATGCTTTGCATACTTTTTAATTATGTCATTCAGCCCTGAATAAAAAGATGAAATTCGAGCCCTGAGCATCATTCCCTAACTTGATTTGCTAGGAATATACTCGCCATCGCGCACAACATTATTTTATTACATTACATTATGACTTTCAGTCCTTCCTCAGCGAATGGTCGACCATATAAAAAGAAGTTTATTTTACTTCAAGAAATGGTGACTTGCGCCCGAAGAGGGAGCAACTTCGACATCTTGGCAGCAGTTGGTAGGGTGAGGGACATCACCTTCTATTACAGCTTTTCTAGCCAACAGATGTTTGACCTGATCAAGGCTGGAATCCCGGCTGCTGCCCAGCTTGATCCAAACCGGTAAGTGATGAATGTTATAGCGGAACAAATTATTTAAGAAAAGTTTTTTATTATAACTAACGCGTTCGTCAAGTATCCAGTGATCGTGATTTGGAATATTTCCTCGCCTAGAATGAGCTTGTTCAGATCGAGCAGCAGAGGATCCTCCGTGGAGAGAATATCCAACGGCATCGTGGGGGAAGAGAACTCTTGTCTGGCCTCAAAGGTTCGAAGTCGGACAAGGTTTTGTTGTTTAACGAAGCAAGGAACTCATCAAGTAAGTCAGTAGCATCTAAAAATCCTAAACGGGGTACGACAATCCATTTGTACCGGCCTTGTCATATATCCTTACGAGGGAGGGGTGGGAGAGAATGGGGAAAAAACCTAAAATGGACTACCTGTGGAATAATACTGACCGCGTAAAACAGCGCGGGCGCTGACTCAAGAATCAGTACAAGTGAAAATAAAATACGGTTATATTATGACTGCGTGGGAGCATAGATCATATTGCTCCTTTTATTATCAATGAAGAAAGACTTGTCTAGAAGTGGAGGATCTAATTTCCAAAAGGATAAGAAATATACGTTCTTCAATAAGAAATACATATATATCCTTAAAAAGAGTTTAATTTTTATCAAATAAGGGATTTTCAAAGCTCATTTTGGCTTTTAACAAAATTTAAGAATTTAACACATTTATACGCTGATGAAGATATATGTGTAACCTTACCTTTTTCTACATAATTATGTACTTAAAATAAATAATTAAAATATCTTCCTTTTTTGTTTGTTGACAGATTCTCCACTGCCATCGCCACCAGCATCCCTAGACAGATTGGGAGTAACTGGTAAGTACATGTATGACAATAAGTGTCTGACGTAACAACCTACAATTATTATTTATTTCTTGGAATAACGTCTTGTTTTATTTTTACATAGGTTCTCCATCGCCACCTCCCGTCACACCTGTGGGCAACAGGAGAGCTAGAGCAGCTCGTAAGTATACACATGCATAGCTAGGGCAATATGTTCCAGGATAATTTGCTAATATTTACTTGATATATATACTGCTACAGCATTATTTATTTCTTAGAATAAGTTCTTGTTTTATTTTTACATAGGTTCTCCATCACCACCTCCCGTCACACCTGTGGGTAACAGGAGAGCTGGTGTAGCAAGTAAGTATACACATGCATAGCTAGGGTAATATGTTCCAGGAAAATGTGTTAATATTTACTTGATATATGTACTGCTACAGCATTATTTATTTCTTAGAATAAAGTCTTGTTTTATTTTTACATAGGTTGTCCATCGCCACCCCCATCACACCCGTGGGCAACAGGAGAGCTGGTGTAGCTAGTAAGTATACACATGCATAGCTAGGGCAATATGTTCCAGGAAAATTTGTTAATATTTACTTGTTATATGTGTACTTCTACAGCATTAATTATTTCTTGGAATAAGTTCTTGTTTTATTCTTACATAGGTTCTCCATCGCCACCAGAATTATACATATTTCTTGAATTATCAGACTTCTTGTTTTACGAATTCAACATTGACTGTTTAACATTTATAGGCTCAAATACCGCATTCCCCTTTATCCAGGCAGGTGTTTTTTCTGGAAATCGTGAGAGTGTATATGAAGAAGAGAATAGTCATATAATTAAATTAAAATATTTTTTTATAAATATTGCTTTTTAGCTGCTATAATTCAGTATTTATATGTGCAATTTCTTCATACACTAAAGTCATTCACTTATCGTTATTAGATATTGAAACAAATGAGGAAGACACAGATGGTTTGTGTGTTTCTAAAACCGATATCTTTATGTAATGTGTTATTATTAAAGCTCTTCCCTTTTATTATTTCATTTGTAAGAGTAGAAATGAATACCCTGTTGTTTTTATTGTTTTTATAGAACAGCTGATCCCGTGCAGCCCAAAAGTGGGATTTCTTGGCAGGGGAATGAAGGGTAAGAATATTACAATTTATTAAATAAAAATAATCTTCAGTAATGAAATGCCACACACCTTCTGTCTGCTGTATTTGTTTGTTTGTTTCTTCATTTCCAGTTTCTTGATTCTGTTATTATGAAAATAATTAAGCAGGTTTAAGCTTGCAATTCCAATTCCAAATTGAATATTATTTTGTGCCAATTACTTCATTCATTTCCTGTTTATTCTGTTATCTATTATCATTAAGTTTCTCACTCAAAAAAAAAACAATGCTTTTCTCTTTAGTTGGGTCCCTGCCTGAAGCCTCTGCACAATTCCTTAGGGAATCACACAAAGTTGGTATGCTATTGTTATTACTATAGTCCATTTTTGATAATACAAGGAAGTAACCACACACACAGCAATTCATTTGAGGCACCAGGTAAACAAAATAATATATTAGGTTTACCTATTTGCTTCCCTTGAGACTCGACTAGAATCGCTTCGTACATGATCAACGAACAATGTGTAATGCTGTGTTCATCAATGAATAAAGCTTTATAATCAATTGATGGTTACTGCATATTAATGATGTATAATTATTATCATCTAGTGCGTGATTTGGACTACATCCAAAGCATGTGTGGAGGGGACATAATTTTCCTCCCCCCAGGGTTCAATGAGGTACTATATTTTTTTAATCTATTATTACCGTAAATCCTCTATTTAGCCCCCCTCTCTTTTTAGCCCTTCCCCCTTTCACAACTAAAGAATCACATGTACTGATTAAAGGTGATTTATTAAAGTCTTGGTTGTTCAGAACATTTCTTTTTAGCTTGCTTTTTTAATGCTACCATGTTTTAGTGTTTCTATTTACAATAATTGTAAATTATACTTGAAAGACTAACACAGGTGAATCAAATAATATAAATGCCATGTACATCACTACAGATTATGTAAACAGGGTCAATAGTAGTGGTTTAGTTTAATCCCGAGTTACAATAATATTGCATTTTGCATTTCGATTAAATCAATAAGCCCCCCCCCCCTCTCAATTAAGCCCCAACTCTCCAATAAGCCCTCTCTCAAACTTGCCTGAAATAAAAAAATAGAGGATTTACGGTAACTATATAATTTAAATATGAAGCTAACATTTTCTTTAAAACAACCTTTTCTGGGGTGCATAAATGCTTCTCATGTTAATGTGGGTTTTTTTAATACTCATATTTTTTACAGGCCTGTTATCATGCCATCAACCTAGCAAGGCCATTTCTGGCAATAGTCACCACCGGAATGGGTGGTGACTTTGAACGTCTCTGCAGGTAAATGGACTTGGTAAAATTTGTGGAAAAATTTAAAAAAATCAATAGTATTAAAAAATTCGTTCGTGTTTTAAAATTTAAGGTCTCTAAATATCATAAACAAAGATGCGTCATTGGCGAAGCAGAACTTTCCTCTGCTGTTCTATGCAAAAGCAGGAACAGTAGATGGCGAAGAAAGTAAGTTAATATCTTTTCGACTGACTCCCTTCATAAATCCTACTTGATTTTATAATATTAATTTTGTTTTTGTGTATTAGGAAATGTGGCCATTCAGAAGATTTAAGTGCCCTTCACAAATATTCATGTTCATCCTCATTAAAATATTCATATCCATCCTCATATCAATTGAACCTTCCCTGCTAAAACATGATCTGCAAGTTTAATGAACCAATAGCTTTAAACATCATTTAAAGTGCTTATGAAGCGAAAATGAGCCCCCCTTTTTAAATCATATAATTAATCTTTAGCACTTCCTTAGTAATTCTGTGCAGTTTGAAAGGAATTTGACCAAAGGAACATGTTTTTTTTTGCGCTTTGAAATCCGGTAATATGGCTAAAATTGTGCGACAAATTTCGCGCGGCCTAATTAGTATGCGTGACGTCAAGGGGTTTGATGTCTCTACTAACTATACTAAACATGGCGGACGACACTACGAAACTGGTTCGTCGTGGAGGTAAATATTGTGTGGCTGGAGGCCCTGGCAGTGTCAGTTGTACCAATACAACTTACACACCAGGTATCTCGATGCATCGTTTTCCTGTTAGTGAATCTCAAAAAGCGAAGTGGGTGAGATTTGTTCGTAAACATAGGCCCAAGTTCTACCCAACATCGACGTCTGCTTTGTGCTCTGCTCACTTTGAGCCTACTTGTTATGTGAGACGCTTAGACATTTCAGTCGAAGCAAAATCGGATATACCAACATTGAAAAGGCTGGAGAAGGATGCAATACCAACCGTGGATTCTGTTGCTCCTCAAACAACAAAGTTACAAACGCCTCGAGAACGAAGACAAGTAAGTCGACCATATGAAAGCTCGTTGTTATGAACTATGAACACTGTGTTTCGGTGTTTTGGTTTACTAAAATAAAAAGACTTCAAAAATTATTGATGACTATTTGTCGAAAGCTTTTTTCTTACCATATCCATTTTTTTCTTCCAATGCTAGGTTCTTCGAAATGCCCATCAACCGCCTGCTCAATCGCCGGAGGTCGATCTCGAAACTGATTCCGAAGCCGCCATTGTGAACACAGATGATGATACGTCAAATTTTGTAACCCCTACCACTTGTACTTCTTCCTACTTACCTCAGACAGCTACCGTTAATGTTGACCCTAACCCTCGAGAGTCATGTGGAAAGTGTATTGAGACGAAAAAGAAATTACACAGAGTTCAAAAGGAGAACAGTCGACTTCGGGGGAAAATCTCTCGTCTACAAACAGAAATTATAACGGTGAGAAAGGCTTCTATGGGCGATCTATTTATTCGTTCAATATTCTCCATTAAAGTTTACTGCCCCTTTCTTATTGATAAAGGTGATTAAAATAATAGAAAATTGATTTTGGCTTATTTGGGCTTTTACAGATGAGAGAGAACCCACGGTTCGATGTTGAGGGAGAGGGTGACACGAATGAAATAGTGAAGGAAAGGAAAGTGATGGCGAGCACCTGCGACAAGAACTAGAAGATCTAGACGATGCCGAGTGCGAAATTGAACCTATGGACACAGAAGATGTTGACTGGGCTGCTATGGAAGAAGATATCAATAATTTAGAGGAAGAAAGCCACAAGACAACCACACAATCAATTGAGTAAGTTCTGTGATGATCATAATAATGATAAAGAGTGGGCATGACAATATTATATTAAGCTTCCTATAATGCTAGTAATATTATATTATTAATAATATTTTATTATTTTTGATATCTTTCAGAGTTGAACCCAACACCAAAAGCCAAAACGAGCCAAAGTTTATAGTCTTCCACTGTATGCTTTTAAAGTTGTTCTCTATGTTTTGCTTCAAGTGTCGAGGTGGGAAACCTTCTGTAGAAATGAGAACAAATGGAACAATGGTAACAGTGAAGCAAGGTTGCAGTGAGTGTAAAGGGTCCTTTCAGTGGGACAGTCAGCCAACATGCTCATTAGGAAAATATCCTATGGGAAATGTATTGCTGAGTTTTTCCATCTTTATGGCTGGTGCTTCTGTCAGTAGGGTTCTACTGGTGCTGAGACATTTTGGTCTTACTGCGTATTCTATTAGGACATATTTTGCGCATCAGAAGAACCTACTATTCCCAACAATTCTTAAACACTGGGAAAATCAAACAACGGAAATTGTCAATCAAGTGAAAAATGTGAAGGACAACTTTTGGAGTGGTGATGGAAGATTTGACTCCATGGGCCATTCTGCAAAGTTTGGGATATATGCAATGTTCAACTGTAGTATTTCCAAAGTAGTTCATTTCCAGCTGTTACAGGTAAGTACTTTTATGCATGTTATTGAATTTTGAAGCTATATTCTTTGTTGTCACTTGACATTATTAAAATATCATTAGTGCTGTTGGCTAAAAATGCAAATGAGAAATGCTGATTACATTTAGATTATCTCAAGCGTCAGAGTTTTGAAGTCTCAAATATCTTACAGATGGAAATATTTGAAATTTTTTCTAAATGGTAGAAAGCTTTTTCTTCATTTATAAAATATGTAGTATATTTATATAAAATGTAAAGTAGTTAATCTGACAAAATTGCTAACTTCTTATTATACTAGTCAAATGAAGTTGGCAGCAGCCAAGCTATGGAGTTGGAGGGAGCTAAGAGATGCTTTGCTTTCATGGATGGCCTTGGACTTACCATTACAAATTTCATATCTGATCGACATCGAGGTATTGCAAAGTGGATCAGGGAATGTCAGCCAAGTACTCAACACTATTATGACATTTGGCATATTGCTCGATCCCTAACAAAGAAAATGCTCAAAGCCAGAAAAGAACGTGACTTTGAGAGTATAAAATATTGGATGAAAGCAGTAAGAAACCATTTGTACTGGTGTGCTACGACTACCAAACTCAACTTCCAGGAGTTAATTCTTGCCAAGTGGGAATCCTTTATGAGGCATGTGAGCAACAGACACACTGATCATCCATCTAAATTATTTACAAAGTGTGCACATGAAACATTGCAACCAAGGAAATGGCTGAAAGTTGGTAAGACATGAACAGAGTTTGCGTGTCACTGACACCATTATCTAGTGCATTTGAAGAAAAGTATCTGCATAAATGAAGTACAAAATTGGACCCAAAACAATATTGGATTTTTTTATACGCCCCATACCTGGTTCTTTTTAATATGTGAACCTGGTAGTGATGTTAGTGTCAAAGAAATTTTGTTTGCTTAAATGCACTTATATTTTTCATGAATTGTAATTTGTTCTTTTTAGCAGGGATTGTGTATACCTTTGGCCTGATTGCAAAACATGTATTTCTTCTGACAGGTTCAAAGGCCTATGACAAGCTGGAGAGTATTCTCATGAAAAAACAAGTTCTAGCTGATGTCGAAAAAATGTCACCTGAGGCCCAAACAAGCTGCCTAGAGGGGTTCCATTCTACTCTAAATTACTGGCATCCTAAAATGATTTGTTTTTCCTGGCTTGGGACATATTGCAGGTATTTTATGAAACCAATGATAATATTTTATTACATACTGAAGGGCACACTATACAGCCAAGTGATGGTTGTAAAAAAGTAAAGTAAATCTTTTCTGACTAGTTAGGTCCAATGTTTTTTCAGGGCCAAATAAGTGGAAATGAATTGGTTGCTAATGATAATAATGATATAAATATTATTGTCACTATATATTCTTATTACTGTCATTTTACTATCATCCTTGTAGAACAATTTTGGCTAGTCTTCATTTTAATGAAAACCTCCAGCGAACAACCAAGACAACAAAAGATGGCAGACCATATGTCAGAGATGTGTACCCAAAGTTTAAGCTTGGTGAAGAGATTGTACGTGAAGTTGGAATCCCTCCTACATATGGTAAGAAAGCTACTATAATGATGCTACCCATTGAGCTATTGTAGATTCTTTTTTTTATTTTTTATTTTACAGTATATGTTGATGAAATTAGAGAACTTCTTTTCTGTTTGGAATCTGAAAAGCGAATGGAAATGCTCAGAAAATACCAGCCGCAAGCACCAGAAACCCTTACTGAGTCCTTTGCTGATAGAGTAGGAAGAGAAGCAGCAATCCATGTACACCATCAACGTAAAGCATTAAGGATTGAACTTTTTCCTTCAGGATAGTCATGAGTAAGCTACATAATACTGCCTACATTTTTTTTCAGTTAAACTTGAAGTAATCCAATCAACACAAGGAATGATTGAAAATGAAAAAGCGATTGGTCTTCAATAAAAGGCTTCCTTTCAAATACAATCAGTGAGTAATTTTTTGCAGAAATACATTTACTTTACCATTTTTGTAATTTTTGTTTGTTTGCAGCCCAAGAACAACAAGTTCTAGAAAGTGAACATGCCACAGTCCCTTCTAGTTCTAACCCCAACAGAAAGACTAGAACATGCAAGAAATGTTCTCAGCCAATGAAAGGTCACTCACGCTCCAGATGTCCTATAGCCACAAGTACTAATGAAACACCGGTCACTGCATCTAATTTATGATCTTTTTTTAATGATAATAAATAGCAAGCAATACATAATAATAATAAGTAATTAATAAATTTTTCTAGGAAACTCCTTGTATGTTGTCAAAGACAATGTCACATGGTTACATTTGCTATTTTACACCATAGTGCTGTGACATTTTTTGTAGTTATGGTTTGTAAACCTTGTATCTCTTTGGCTTTGAAAGTTATGAGTCTTATAGCAAACACGAACAATCTAACAGCTTATTGAGGCATATTACTAGTCACTCCTTTCTCGTGATCCTGCATATCCATGGCAGTTGGTGCTTGGAAATGTTGTCCTAATATAATGATACAAACATGCTGACAATGGTCTGCTGTTGTCCCATCCAAGGTGGCCACACAACCATCGTATCAGCCACCTGTATGCCACTGCTCTGAGGTATCTACAATGTGAAATAAACATATTGATTCATATGGGATTGTAAGAAACCTGACCATTGTGGAATATTATCATTACTATTTGATGAAAGAAGATTTATTTTCCACTCCTGAAGTCAAACAATTTTTAGTGTAAAGGATTTATGTAAACACAGCACATTGCAGTTCATTTGTCACTGACTTCCATATGAAAAGACATTCCCTATGATATGTCATGCACAAGAATAAAAAAGTTATAATTATAAACTTTTTGTCTTACTCGTTTTCTGATTGATTTCCTTTACGTCGATACATTCTGCCATTTTTTTCTCGAATAAAGGGCCAGCCTGTTTCAGTACAGTCCTGTTCACAAGTGAAGCAAAGTCTTCATGCTGCGTGATACACGAATTACGCTCGATCGACGCGTCAAATAACATGAGACCAATTGCTGGCCTTACTTCGTGGCAGCATCGAAATTCTCGCGAAACGAGAACATTTTCCACATTGCAATGTCCACATTTGCACCTACAAAGGCAATCCAAGTCAATTGAAAACAAGACACTCGAGTAAGTTTATAGTTTGATACAGCTGCATGCATAGCAAAGTATGGTGCGACAATCTGCATTGACAGCTGATAACCTGTCTCGCGATTATTTACAATCAAAATCTAAGTTACAACCGATAACATACAATGAAATATTACTAATCTTGCGTGAAAATAAATTGTGATTCAGAAAGTTTAAAGTTTTATTAAACTAAGAAAGGCAAGAAAACGTTCGGTGTGATCTTTGCGTCTTCGAATGCAGACGACGCGACGATGAATGAATGAATGAATCGAACTTGATTGTCAAATTATAAAAAGCAATGTTTACATGCATACTAACATTAAACCAAAACGTGACTATAAAACCTACCAATTGCTTACTGGATCTCTGTTCTCAACTCTGGCTTCTAACGTAGCATAAGGAATCCCATCTTCGTCGTGTTCATCGTTTTCGTCATTTTCGTACTCATCTTGGGACGCCAGAGGTTCGTGTTGGTACGGTTGAAATATATTATCAACAAAGTTTTTGGCTTCACTTTCCACCTCCGATTCCCCACTGGCTCGTGATGAAGCAGAATCATCAGTATCAGACATTGCAAGCGTTGGAACCGGATCAAACCAAACAGCAACAAACCCAACTTGCTAGTGTTTTCAAGTATTTTCACATATGTCACTTGTGCCCTGGTCGCGTTTGTCAACCCCTTGACGTCACTCGACCCAGTCCCTTGTCGCACAATTTTAGCCATATTACCGGATTTCAAAGCGCAAAAAAAATATGTTCCCGTAGTCAAATTCCTTTCAAACTGCACAAACTTACTAAGGAAGTGCTAAAGATTGATTAGAGAATTTAAAAAAGATGCTTCACTTTCACTTCATAAGCACTTTAAGCATTTTGTCCTAGTGGGGTGGTTAAGTTCTTAAAAAGGTTTAACATCATGAGCATGCATATATTGCAAAATTGCTCCTACATGTACAAAAGCTTGATGAGAAAGTCAGTGTGTTATTTAAATATTAGTAATGCATTTCTTTTTTTTTTAAAGTTTTATCAGGATACACCAGCAGTGGTCACTGCCATGGCATGGACCTATTTCTATGCGTACCAGACCAGGGTTGAAGACCTGAGTATGGTGATTCATGAAGATGGTTAGTAATGATGCATATTGTAGTAGCATTGAAACTATGGTTTAATTTAGACAATTAAATACTATTTTTGAATCTGTTTTGCTATAATGCAAATCAAGTTAATAACTTATGATGACCAAAGGTTATATCTATCCCTTTGGCTATTTACAGGGGATGTATGTAAATTTATATCCATGTGGGCAAAAAGGAGTGATGTGAACTTCTAAAATATTAATAAAAGCTGAATTGTGCAGACTTCAATGGCATTTTGAATGCCATTGCAAATTGTTCAACGACCCTGGACAACTACACGGCATCAAGGTATAATATTATGGTTAGGTGTACACCAATTAAATTGTACGTAACCTATGGTTATATACCAAATTATACAAATACAGTACTGTCTGTGGAATCTAGGGTCATATTAATCACTTTTACATTTTGGTATAGGTCTTTCACTGTATGTTTCAGACCGCTTTTAATCATTTTTTTAAATTTAAGTCAAGGATGTCTATTTCTACATTTGCATTCAACATTTTTCCATTCTTCAGTTTTCATTTACCTATTTTTCATGTTTTAGGAACCAACAATCCAGCACAGAGGAAATGTGATTACCCTGTACAGTTCTTCAAATGTTCAAAAACCTAATTACAACACAAAAGACAATAAATTGCCTTCCTTCCCCTCAAATTAATTAATTATGGGAATACTGACATGTCGTTAAAACAAGGAGGGGATGTACGTGGGAATAAACATGTACAATACACTGTTTTTCAATTCATATATGATAATTTTACAGTATTCAATCTTAAATTATTTTGTTCTTCATATTTGAGTTCCATAACAAAAATCTCACCAAATTATTACAACATCCATTAGGTAATTCAAGTTGAGTCTGAAGAAGAAGGAGAAGATAGTGAAGTAAGTAAAGGTTTTTTACTTATGAAGTTTTTAAGGGGTAAGGTGTCGAGACATCTGGAACCGAGAAATGAAGGTTTGAGGGGTAAGGCGTTGAGACATCTGGAACCGAGGACTGAAGAATTGAGAGGTAAGGTGTTGAGACATCTGGAACCGAGAACTAAAGGTTTGAGGGGTAAGGTGTTGAGACATCTGGAACCGAGGACTGTAAGGTTTGAGGGGTAAGGTGTTGAGACATCTGGAACCGAGGACTTAAATATGTGGTTTTTGATATCCCATATTTCAAAAATCAGTACTTGTGCAAAAATGAATAAGTAATATACAGTAGTCATTTCAATGCTTTGACATTGCTCCTTATACTGTAGATATTGATTATTTATTTTTAAGATATGATTCCCTCCCTTTTTGCCTTTCGTTTTCAGGTTCAGTTTGGAGGACTTCTCTCCTTCGTCAACGGAGATCAATCAACATTAATTGAAGGTTAATATTTGAAGTATTGCTTTTATACATCTGATACATCTATGGTATTGATACATCTGCTCAGATCAACATTTTGTGTGATTTGTCAAAGAATAGTAGTAGAGATATTACTGTTATACAAAACTGTAATGACTGAAATTTGAATCTAAAAAAATGTTTAGATGGAAAGAAAAAATTCCTGTGTTAGGATTAAACATTTTGTTTGTTCTTTTTTATAGAAAATGATACTCCACAAACAAGGGAAGGAAGGAAAAGGAAGACAAGGAGAAAAGGAAAATGGAGGAAAAGGAGAAGAGGAAAATGGAGGAAAAGAAGAAAGGGAAGAGAGGGAGAAAGGGAAGAGAGGGAGAAAAGGGAAAGAGAAGAGAGCAGCTCAGGAAAGGTTAGAGTGCACACACTAACCTATAAAACAAGAACAATTTTTTTATTATTACACAGTGGTAACTGTGTAAATGTTTCTTTCTGGAATATCAATAGTATTGTTCATGGGTTTATTATGTGAACTCCACAACTGTATTACTAAATCTTAAAGAGTCCATGTATATAGTTGTTTGTTTATATTCAGAAGATTTAAGTGCCCTTCATTTTTGCCAAGCATTTTGTCCTAGTGGAGTGATTAAGTTCTGAAAAAGGTTTGACATCATGAACTTGCTTATATTGCCAAAGATACACCAGCAGTGGTCACTGCCATGGTATGGACGTATTTATATGTGTACCAGACCAGAGTGAATGCAGGAGTGTTGTGATTCATGATTATGGTTAGTAATGATGAATATTGTAGTAGCATTGAAACTATGGTTTCATTAAGACAAAATACAATAGACCAAATCGGCTAACATGGTCACGTGATCTGAAATGGGTGTTTACATCTGTATTCAAACGAGGCTTTCAAAAAAAAAAAATGGCGTCTTTCACGGCCAAGTGTAATTGCTGTGAATTCCATGACAATTGTTGTCGCTGCTTCACCAGAATACTGATACTCAGTGGGAAAAATCTCTACGAGAGTTGCCAGTAGTTTTCTGTCGATACAATTTCCAACGGCTTCTTCAGGGAGGTAAGAAAAAACGCTGGAGAAAAGAGCTACAATTCTTTCGCGAAGGCTATGTGTACGATGTCTACACATCCACATCAACAGGTCAAAGTTTGGCTAAAGCTCGATGCTGTCGCTCGTTAAAGAAAACAAAAGACTCTCACTTTACTGTTGTTAAGTTAAAAGTTGACGATCGAGCAATTGTTGATATAGCACATTGTTCTAGCACTGGGGGTAGCGGCGGCCATTGCAACCATGTATTTGCACTATTGTTCCAATTGAATGACTATTTATGTCTTGGAATGAAAGACATACCAAGCAACTCAACATGTACAAGCCGTCCACAAACTTGGCATATTCCCAGAGCCACAACTATTGAGCCAATGACTGTTATGGGAACCCATTTTGCTAGGGCAAAAAACAGATATGGAAGGATCAACAAGAAAATTTTATGATGCAAGAAGCTCAACTTTGAGAGAACAAGGTCTTACACAAGAACACGTATGAATAATGTTACACAAATGAAAAATAGGGCCAAACCACCCCCATTTTCTTATCTCCCTCAGTGATCAAGCGCCCTCATTATCTATTAATACAGTCATTGGAAACATGCCCTTCGTCTTCTTCAAAAGTTCCTCGATGTCAATAACTTGTGACTTTCCAACTGCACTATCCCAGTAGTTTATAAGTTTATATTAAACCTTGCAATAGAAAATGTAGCGTATCGATACATTCTTCAAAAGAGTTGAAACTAGTGTAATGGCTTAACAGTTTAAGTTCCTTCGCTGCAGTAGTACACTTCGACAATAAATGAGAAACCGAGAACTGATGCAAGCATGGTATTCTGTGGGATTTATCCAAGGAATCCTCGTTGCAAAAATCGTCTTCACATGTTTGTGTTTTTTCGAGATACAAGAGAGCATTTTGATTGTTCTAGCTTACTCACTGCTACACTATCTCGTTTCTTAGGCTCATCTTTAGACCAAGCAAAGATTGAGGGCGATAAATCGCTTTTCTCAATCGTCGTTTTGATGAATCTGGATATATAAAAATCGTCCGGTTGAAACTGAGCACTGCATATTTTAGTGTGTTTATTTACACTGAAATAGTCAGGATCTCTCTTCATTCTTGAAATCCATTTAGATAGCAGAGGCTTGTTACTGACCGGAAGGACTATGAAACGATAGATATTTCGGTTTATCAGAGGTATTTTGGCATTTTCCAGCGCAGGCCAGCAAAGTGAGGCATGTTTGACAAAACGTTTGACACTGCGCCACGTGCATTGAACGAGCAGGTTTGTTTTGTTATTGATACCCATTTCGGTTCACGTGACATCACAGTCGGCGTTTATAGCCGATTTGGTCTATTTTGAATCTGTTTTTGCAATAATGCAAATCAAGTTATTTAACGGGAGAACTGATGCATTGGACAGTTACCGTGACAGATGACTATGGTATCATTTCATCGTATACATTCACTGCAATTTTTTTAAACAAGGGCTTGATTTACCTCACGGATATCTACACTAAATGTTATAAAAAGAAACGTTTATCATCGCGGCCAAATTAATGCATCTGTTCTCTTTTCATAAAAAATCTCAACATACCGTTAGATAATGTGCAAATGACTTTTGAAATTTAATTTTATTTGTATTCATTTTATAGTACAAGAGGGGAAGGCGCACTCAAGATATATCGGTGTTTCGGAGTGATAACCACGGAATATCAGCCAGCCAGAGGTTACTACGAAGTAGTGGAAAGAAGAATAGAGAGAAACCCTTCTGCCGATACTTCGCAGGTGTCTCCAGCCGAATGGTGTGCTACACACCGACGACTATAGTAACTACGACCACATAGAAATATTCCTTCCCAGCAAGTAGCCACTCACAGAGTGGTAAATCACTCCCTAAATTTAGTTGTTCCGTGACCGGTGTACACACACAGGGACTTGAATCCAAATGGAATCAATTGAAGCTTAGCAGAAAGAGCATTTCAATGAGGAAAACCTGCATACCTATTTGAATGAGAGAATGTGGAGGGAATGGAATGGAACTGGTGATGAGCTACTTTACAATTTTTTTGCAAGCCATTAGTTCTTATTATACTAACGAAGCAGTGTAATAAATATAGTGCATCACTATAATCGCTGCTTTTTGCGTAATAAAAAAAAGGTTGCGAAGGACGCTTTTATAGCTCAACTAGCTTCAATACTCGTAAAGATAACGATAATTAGAAAATGGGTCATAATGTTGAGCGACAAAAATTACTACAGAATCCTCACACCCTCTTCAAACATATCACATACAAATGATTATTGGTTTTTTCTGATCCATACAGAAACGTTGGTTCGATTGCCACAAGCCATCATATAAGGGAGCCTTTCCTCATTCGACACTCCTTCTAGCTCACGTTCCTCGCTCACACTCTCAATCGGGTGTATTATTTTCTTCTCCTCAAGCAATTCCCGCCAAATTGATAACGAACAGCCATACTTCTATAGCGAAATTGGCTGATTCGACTCCAGTCACCCAACAAGTTCCACTATCACATTCAATTCCTACACCTTGATACTTTTATCGTCTTTTATTCCCTTTTGTTTTTGTCTTATTTAGCGGTTTGACTTATACTATTACAATTATTTAATATGTGTTTTTAACAAAACTAGTTTAACTTTTAAACTCCGGCAAAAAACCAGTAAACTACTTGGACAAATAATGTGACTGAGATGGACAACAGGACAATCAATGTATAGCTGAGTTGTCGAATGTCATTTTAAACCACCAACAGCATCAAATTTATGATGTTCGAGGTATAAATTTCTGAAAGTTTGAATATAGATGAAAGGCTTATTACTAGAGCAAAATTTTCGTAAGCCTCGTTCTCGTGATCACTCATTGATAGACTCCTTTTTATAGGTTTGGTGTTTAACTACTGATTTTATCATAAAAAGTGTAGAGAAGTTCTCGAGTTCGGCGGCCGTATAGCGGCATACTCAGCCCATGTTGTGATAAGAGTCCTTTGTTTTATCAATCATTGTTGGGGTCTATCGGAATATCGTCATTACGATCTCATGAGACGTACACGATTCTATCCCAAAACGTTTCAGTCTTACATTTATCGTATCACTGATCACGATTCGTTTCCATGTGTGTAATATGATCGTAATCCTCCGATCGGATTTTTGGATGTATTTTTGGCATTTGGTTTCAACCATGTACACAGCGCTACCATCGATTAGCATTTGAACTAGGGCTCCCACGATCAGTTTGGTTGATTACTCAGCATCGTGCAAGATTCATGATTTGTTTGGATTTCGGACTGTGTCGCCGCCTCCAGTTTGAGGGTGATTATTTATTATTTCGTCTACACGATTCAGCTGGTGATTTTGTACACGATCAGTGCTGGTTCGATTTTTTTTGGAACGTCGTACACGATTCAAACTTTGTGGACATCTTAATCAGCGGTGGATTCCGGCATGATAATGATATATGCGGATCAATGATTACTTCCCCATTAAATACAGGAATAGATCGGAATTAAAAGAATATACCAAAATTAACGAAAAACTACAAACGTAAATATTGCGAATTCCAACACAGGGATCTAAATGGAAACAGGGACTAAAAAACATAGATGGGGACCTAAAGAGATGTGACACCCATATAGAGTGGACTAAAGGATATTTAACATACTTGCCACCTGAGGGGACTAAGGGGTTGTGAAACATTAGAGTGTGACTAAGGGCCTGAGTAAAACACCCCATGAAGGGGACCTAAAGGGATGAAAATGTCTACGCTAGAACGGGCACTAAAGTGATGCATATAGAGGGGACTAAAGGGCACTTGAAACATAGACGGGACTAAAGGGATGAACCATATATGGAGTAACGGGATGAGACATAGGGGACCCTGAGGGATGAAACATAGACGGGACGCTAAAAGGGACGCTGAAACATACATGGGCTAAGGGGAGGAAACATAGAGGGGTCCGTAGAGGGGACTAAAGGGGGTCCACACTAACCCTAGATGGGGCTCCTAAAGGATGAAACATAGTGCGAGCGCACTAAGGGGATGATTGAAAATGGACGGGACCTAAAGAGTATGAGAAATAGATTGGACTAATGGGGGGTAACCACAGTGAAGGGGAATAACAGCGGATGAAATCATACGCGGGACTAAGGGATGAATATAGAGGGGACTAAATGGGAATGAAACATAGATGCACGCGAGAAGGGATGAAACATAGAGGGACTAAAGGGATGAAAAATAGAGATTCTGTCTCTTCTCCTCCTCTCTCGTCGCCTCCCCCTCTTTTCCTTCTAACTCCTCCTACTGTC
Organism: Actinia equina; assembly: GCA_011057435.1. NCBI lineage: Eukaryota > Metazoa > Cnidaria > Anthozoa > Actiniaria > Actiniidae > Actinia > Actinia equina. The sequence goes on along the minus strand of WHPX01000958.1, from coordinate 2,857 downwards.
TCTACTATCTCTTCTCTTCCTTGACCTATTTCTCTTCTTATTCTTCTATTCCCCCCCCCCTTTCTCCCCCCACTTCCTTCCCCTGTCTCCGTGCCACTCTCCGCTTTGACCTCCTTCGCCCCTCCGCTTTCTCCCCCCCCCCCAAACGTCCCTTTTGGCCTGGGACTAAGGGAGAAAAATACGAGGGGACCTGAGTTTCTATGAGATACACATAAATTGGTGACTTAAGGGAAGAAACATAGATGGAGCTAACGGGATAAGCCATAGAGGGGACTATAAGGAGGAACATAGAAGGACCTTGAGGGGATGAAAAACATAGAGAGGACTAAGGGGGTAAAACATAGATGGAGCTAAAGGGATGAGATATAGATGGAGCTAAGGGCATGAAACAGAAATGGGACTAAGGGGATGAAACTGTTAAATGGGAAAAGTGTGACGAAACAAGAGGGGATCCCGGAGAGGGGACTAATGGGATGAAACTAGACGGCACTAAGGGATGGAAACATAGAGCGGCTAAGGGGAATGAAATCAACTAGTGTGACTTAAAGGGGGTAACAACCTAGACGGGACAATAGGGATGAAACATAGCGGGGACCCAACCGGATGAACCAGAGGGGCGTAAGGGGATGAAAATTCAGAGGGGGGCTAGAGCGTGTATGATTCCCCTAGTTGGGCCTTGGGCGACTGACCCCAAGATGGACCCTAAGGGAGAAGAAACCTGATGGGCTAACGGGTGGCTTATAGAGGGGATAAAGGATTGGAACATAGCGGGGGACTCAAGGGATTGTAGGGAGTTATGATGGGGATCTATATCAGGTGTTAGCGCAATCATTATAGGGGGTACTGATAAGCGGGCATTCGAAACTAAGTACGAGGGGAATGAGCCGGGATGAAACAGACGCGGAGGAGCACTCTAATGTGCGACGTGAACATAGAGGCGGATGAGAGGCGCCATGACCACATAGAGAGGACTCAGGGGGTAAAACATAATGGAGCTAAGGGATGAGATATAGATGGAACTAAAGGGATGAAACACTAGGACGGACCCTAATAGTGTATGAAAGATTCATAGAGTGGAGACTAATAGGGTATGAAACCATAGCACGGGGACTAAGGGCTGAAACATAGAGGGGACAGTAAGTGTGAAACATAGGGGACTAAGGGATGAGAACATAGGATGGACCCGAAGGGATGAAAACATCGATGGGGACTGACGGGGAGAGCCATAGAGTGGGGATTCCGTTAGGGGACAATGGTGTAATAACACATCCAGAGGTGGCTAGATAAGGGATGAATGTATAGATGGAGCTAAAGGGTGATTGAAATATGGACCCCCCGGACTAAAGATTGCTGAAACCTAGATGGAACTAATGGGTCTAACACACCTGAGGGGACAACGGGATTGAAATAATGCGGGCACTAGAGGGGTTGAAATATAGAGGGAATAAACGGGCTGAAACATAGATCAGCGAAAGGATGGAAGACCTAGAGGAGACTAAAAAGGATGAAACATGAGAGGGCGACTAAAAGATGAAACGAATAGAGGGACGAGGGGAGAAACATAGAGAGGGACTAAGGGGGCCCCTAGAAACACATTGAGAGGCTGCGAACGGGATGAGATTATACGATGGAGCTAAAAGGTACACGAAACCATAAATGGGACCTAAGGGCCGGATGCTAATACATAAATGGGACTAAGCGGGTGATAAAATAGACGGGACCTAAAGGGATGAGTAGAGGGGACCGTAAAGGGATTGGAAACAATGACGGGGAGGACAAAGGGGATGAAACATACAGGGGTACTGAGGGGTGAAACATAGGGGACTCAGGCGATGAAACATAGATGGGACCGACGGGATGAAACATAGATGGAGGCAAAGGGAGAAGCGAGATGATTAATTGCGCGCTTTACGATCAGAACAGAAAAGCGAGGTGTGAGTAAGAGCATATTTATTATCGGCAACCGCATTTGAGACTTTACAAAGGGAGTTAAAAGAGGGCGAAAGTAGCAAAAAAAGGAATAAAAGCTGACGGCGCATGTCCATCCGATGAACTCGCATTGGAAGCCGGCTTCTGTACGTGCCAAAAGCGCCATGATCTGGTGTTGAACTTTCATTGTTTTCCTGCCTTTTATTGGGAAGAATAAGGGGGACGGACAAGACAGTAATCTCAAAAACTCTCTCCATGAATAGAAAGGTAGAATCTTTGAAATTACGCCTCGCCTGCACACACATGGATATGGTTCGTCAATTTTCAACGCTTGTGACCTCGCGTTGAAGCAGGCCGCCATATGACACCAAGGGCTGACAGCTGATCAGAGACGAGCAACGTGTTTAGTAATGCAACTTTAAAAAGTTTCGCAAGACTCGCTCCTGCTACACAAACTGCATTCAATTTCAAGTTGTAGATGGAATTATCTTGCTCTTACTGAAATATCAAAATCGTCAAGAAGCACGTGATGGAGCCTCAGATGCAATGATACATATCTTACTAATGACGTGTAACGAGAAAAAACACTACTGGCGTCTCCGCTGACGATTCCAGATAAAGTTCAAACTTGATCCGTTGTGTTGTCTTAGTCCTCTCTTCATAAATTTACTGTAATTGCTACTTGGGTAACCTATCTTTATTTAAGTTATGAATTATAGCCGCCTACTGTTACCGACACCTTTAAACAATTCAACGAGTGACACTAGTTTTGTAGTCTTGAATTAGGTAGTCTTTCTAATTTTTGCTAGTCTACGAAAATCGGCTCAAACTCATCAGTTACCTTATGTAACTATGCACATGATGACAAGAGCCGTGGCTCGCCTGTGTTTGACATGCGCAGTTTTGCGGGTCATGGGTGTGATATGTA